>JAQZBX010055901.1:0-18305 GCA_029593785.1 Cabassous unicinctus | reverse complement strand
AAAAAAACAACAGAAAACAATAAGTGCTGGAGAGGATGTTGAGAAATAACACTACATCATTGTTGGTGGATATGTAAAATGGTGCAGTCTTTGTGGAAGAGAATTTGTCAGTTCTTCAGGAAGCTAAATATAGAACTGCCATATGATCTGGCAATTCCTTTACTAGGAAAATATCGAGAAGAATTGAAAACTCTGACACAAACAGACATTTGCACACCAATGTTCACAGCAGTGTTATTCCCAATTGCCAAAGGATGGAAAAAACCCAAGTGTCCATCAACCAATAAATGCATAAACAAAATCTGGTATATACATATGATGAAATACTATGCTGCTATAAGAAATGAATTTGGGACACAGATGATAATATGGATGATTCTTGAAGACATTTTGCTGAGTGAAATAAGCCAGTAACAAAAGTACAAATATTGCATGGTCTTACTAACATGAGCTAAATAAAAAACAAACACATGGAGTTAAAACCTGGAGTATAGGTTATTAGGAGATAGGAGGAGGACTGAGAAGAGATACTGATGCTTAATATATATGGAAGTTTTAACAAAGTTATTCTAAAAATGTGGAAAAAGATAGAGCTGATGGTGACACATTATAATGAGTAGAAGTAACACAATTAGTTTATAAATGGGATTGTGGCTGAAAAGGGTAGTCCAGGAATGTAAATTATCAATTGAAAGAAAGCTAGAGAATAATCTATGGATTGAAAAACATAGTGAACCAAGATGTGGATGAGAATTGTGGTTAATAGTACAAATACAAGATTGTCCTTCTATGAACATGAACAAATGTAAATCACTATTGCAATGTGGTAAGGATATTGAGAAGCATAGGAAAAATACAATTAATGTAACCAATGGACTATAGTTAACAGCAATATTGTAATATTTTTGCATCAATGCCAAAGATGTACTATGTTAATAAAAGGGGGTATGAAAAATATATACCAAATTTTTGCTATAGACCCTAGTTAGTGGTAAAAATCTGATGACATTATCTCATAATCTGTAACAAATATTCCACAAGAGTGTAGTGTGTTGGTGGAGGAGAGTTGTATAGGAATTCTGCACATGAACATGATTGTTTTGTAAGTTCACAATTTCTCTAATAAAAAATATTTTTTAAAAGGGCTATAAGATTTTGTTTAGTTGAATCATGGAGAAAAAAAGGTGGCCTACACTAAATGAAGTGGAAATGCCAGAACTGCTCTGATTTAATGTAGATGAAGAGGTAAAAGTCTTAGGGAGATTGGAATCTTAGAGTTGGTTTGTCATGTGAGACATGTTTAACCACCAGAAATGCCCAGAGGACACAACTTTC
Organism: Cabassous unicinctus; assembly: GCA_029593785.1. Lineage (NCBI taxonomy): Eukaryota > Metazoa > Chordata > Mammalia > Cingulata > Chlamyphoridae > Cabassous > Cabassous unicinctus. Next base: position 16,970 of record JAQZBX010055901.1, on the reverse strand, counting down.
ATAATAGTGAGGAATAAATTTGTCATAGCACCATGTATCTTGAAGAGCTCTGTGGTCACTCTTCTCTGTAGGCCAGATATTACTGTGGGAACTGCTGGCACTGTATTTGGAGCCTTAAATACAATGAGGATGATCAGATCCCAGGTTGGCAGTTTAATTGTGGCACTTATTTGCCCATCACAAGGGACATGGTGACTGTAATGGACAGTAAAGTCAAAGCAGTAATCAAAACAGTCCGACTCACAGAGACATAGCTTTGGCTAGTTGACCATGAGGTACTTAGAAGTGAAATAAATAGGCAGTCTACTAAATTCTTATGTGAGCTATGTAAGTAGAAGATTACTAGGCCAAATGAACAAACGTCTAACTTGAATAAAAAAAGAGAGTCATGGCCCTTCAATCAGTTTCCAGACTTAAGAAAGTTTAAGAGACACATAATTCATTGAATGAAGGATAAGCCATGTCCCCTTGGGGAAAGGTACTGCACATTGCTAAAAATTTATGCTATTAATAGTCCCTTGGCTTTCCCCAAAGGAAGCTATGGCCTTTTACCAAGGTGGCTGAGCTTTGGGGAGAAAGAAATGATCAGACACTTCTGCAATTCCTGGACAATGGCTCTGAACTGACACTAATTCCAGGAGACCCTAATCATCACTGTGGTCCACCACCCAGAGTAGGAACTTATGGAGTTCAGGTGATGAAGTTTTAGCTCAGGTCAATCCCACAGTGGACACAGTGGGCCCCAAAACCAATTCTGTGGTTACACCCCCAGTTTCAGGATGCATAATTGTAATAGACACACTCAGCAAGTAGCAAAACCCCCACTTTGGTTCCCTGACCTGTTGAATGAGGACTATTATGGTAGGAAGACCAAATGGAACTGCCTTACTTAGTACACACTAAGTCAAAAGTAATACCACATTTCTGAAGGGGTTGCAGAGATTGGTGTCAACACAAAGGACTTGAAAGATATAGCAATAGTTATCCCCACCATGTCACCATTCAACTGTCATATTTGGCCCAATGACTCTTGAATGATGACCATGAATTATCATATATTTAACAAGGAAGAGACTCCAATTGCAGCTGCTCTTCCAGATGTGGTATCACTGCTTGACCAAACAACACATCCACTGGTACCTGGTATATAGCTTCTGATTTGGCAATTTTTCCCATGACACCTGTTAGTAAAAATGACAGGAAACAGTGTCCCTTCAGCTGGCAAGTACAGCAATAAACTTTCATTGTACTACCACAGGTTTACATTAACTCTCCAGCCCTATCTTATAATCTAGTACATAGGAACAATGATCACTTTTCTGTAAGACATCACACTGGTCCATAACATTGATGAAATTATGCTGACTGGAACTAGAGATCAAATTGTAGCAACTACTATAGTCTTATTGATAATATTTGCATATCAGAAGATGGGAAATAAATCCAGCAAAAAATTCAGTTACCTTTCACCTCCATGAAATTTCTAGGCATCCAGTGCTGTTGGACATCAAGATATCCCTTGTATCCAGTCTCCTACAGCCAAAAATGAGGCACAATGCTTAGTTGACATTTATGGATTTTCAAGGAAATATATTCCTCACTTTTGTGTGCTACTCCAGCCCATTTAACAAGTGACCCAAAAAGTCATAAAGTTGGGCATACAAAGTGGTATATACAAGACCATGCCTGAGAAGACCCTGAAGACATAAACAAATTATAAAATTTGGTATATTCACCCAATGAAATCATATTTAGCTATAAACCGAATGTTGTTATGATGCATGATGTGACATGGATGAACATTGAAAGTATCATGCTAATTGAAATAAGCCAAATCCAAAGGCCAAATATTGTATGATTATACTTATATGAAATATCTAGAAAAGAAAGTTCATAGATACAGGAAGTAGATTAAAGTTTACAGGGAAAAGGGTAAGAAGAAATAGAGAGTTAATGCTTAATGGGGAAAGAATTTATTGTTTGCGTGATGAAAAATTTTGATAATGGAATGTGGTGATATTAGCCAGACTTTGTAAAAACAATCGATGGCTTTAAATCATAAACTTATGGTTAAAATGGCTAATTTTATGGTACATATATGTTACCACAAGGAAGAAAAGGAAGAAAATAACCTGATTAAATACAAAATAAGTGACCTGGAATATAAATAGTGTATGAATTAGAGGAGGAAAATGCTGGGCCTCATTAAGTGAGTTAATTTATGTAACAAATGGAACAGTGTAAGCATTATTACATTTAATACTATTACAATTAATTATGGAGTTGGGGTTTAAGCTGGCCTATGAAACAGAGGAGGATCTGTTCATTCATTCATGTATTCATTCATTCATTCTTCCAAAAGAATATGCAGTGTATTTTCAAAGCAATTTTCAAGCACGGTACTAGACTCTGCAAGTGAAATGGAGTTGAGACATCTGGATCCTGCCCTCAGGAACATTGGGGTAAAAGGAAGACAATAAATACATAAGTGAATAAAATAAATATAGACTATTTTAATGTTGGGTAGGAATTTAACAGGCCTTTCTAATCACTAATAAGAGGGTGGGGATTTACTTTACATAGATCTGCTTTTATCTGAGTGGTGATGTGACATTCAGACTGAGGCCCAAAGTTTGAAAAGAATCCAGCCGTGCAAAGTGCTAAGGAGAAGTCACTACAGACAAAAGTCACAGCAATGGTAATGCCATGAGGTGGAAAAAGCACTTAGCCTTTTGAAAGAACAAACCCGAGCATGTAGAAGAAGTTTGGCTATGCAAAAGGAGAAATAGGCAAAAGGAAGTTCTCAGGGAGCCTTGAAGGCTATGAAAGATTTGGATTTTATTCACAGCCTCCCTATATGTAAAGGGGGGATAATGGTGCAATGGGGTGGGAACAGGGCAGAAGAACCAGGATAAGCAACGTTGTTCATGGACAAGTGAATAAAGCAGCCAGTCTGTAGAGGGCAACTGTGGTAGAAACAGGAGATATGGCTGGAGTCCAACATTCAGGCTATATTATGAAGGGCTAAATTTAGCTTCAACTTATATTTCCTGTATACAATAGTGCATTGTTTATTACTTTTCAGAAGAATACTTATGTGAAAAAAAATTGTCCAACATATTAGAGTAGGGAATGAAAAACATGTAAAATATAATCCCTACAGATTTTACTGAATCAATCCTTAAAGTTGTGTCTTAGGAACATGACTGATGGATGAATAAGAAATAAGTTTAAGAAAATTTTGCTGGGCCATTTGCAGTGGATATATTCTGTTTCATTTGTCCTCCTGCCTCCTCAACAATCTTGCTCCATCCCCTGTGATGTCATCTAGTCCCTTTCTCTGGCTTCTCTTTGACACCTAAACATGATCTCTCCACTCTGTCTCATCCAGCACTAAGTAAATAGTCTCTCTGAAACCATGTAATTCTCTACAACTGACCTTTATCCTTTCAGAGTTAGGCTTCTTGGAAGACTAATATCCCAGTCTCTAATTTAAATGATCTTCATTTGGCTTACCATTATCTTAAACTGACTCCACCTTAGCCAACCACTCCACTGAAATTGCTTTGCTAAATGTATCCTACTTCTGTTTGTTGAGATTTGGATGTGTAGATTAATATTTTCCATTTCATTTGGGAAATTTTCAGTCAGTACTTCTTTAAATATATTTTATGACTTTACCATCACTACTGGGTGTCTTGTTACACATACTTGGTATATTTGTTGCTATAGTACAGATTTCTGAGGCTTTGTTCATTTGAATTGTCTTTTTTACTGACACTGAGAATAGATAATTTAAATTGATCTATCTTCAGGTACACTAATTATTTCTTTTGCCATCTTGAAACTAGAGATTTTCTATTGCATTGTTCACATTCATAATTGTTTTTCATTTAATACTAAGATTTCAATTTGGCAATTTTTATATAATTTCTATCTCCTTTTTGACAGTTTCATTTTGTTCCTTCATTGTAGCCCTTTCTTTCATTCTTTAAACATGATTTACTTAAGCTTCTTAAACATATTTGCAATCACTGCTTTGAACTCTTTGCTAATTTGAAGTCTGAGGATACTAAGAGATTTTATTGACTGTGTTTTTCCTGTCTATGGGTCACTTAATTTATTTTGAAAATTTATCATTTTAGATGACATATTGAAGTATATCTGGATTCTGACTTTTCTCCTGAAGGTTTTTGTTGATGCTCTTCCTGCTGATCATGTTAGTGATTGTTTCTTTGTTCATTCATTCCTGTGTGACAGCTTTAAGTTCTTTTATGGATTCCCAAAATAAGCTAAGCCATTCCTGTGTGGGAGACCCTTTTGACTTGACTGTGTCAGTGAGGCAAGACTCAGGTTGAGTCTCCATACTCTAAGTAGGACTGATAAAAATGGAGACACAGAGAAAGACACACACAGGAAAAAGAGACACCATATGCGATCCTACAATGTGAGAGAAAAGACTCCAGTTTCAGCCACAGATCAGCTGCAAAGACAGAAGCCCATGAGAGGCTCAAAGATCTGAGGTCCATGGAAAGATGAGCCATATGTCTGATAACTTGCAGCTGAACTCCAGAAGAAAGGGGAGAAGCTGAGACTGATGGAGGAGGCCTAGAAAGTGAAAAGTCCTATGCCCAATTGCTTAAAGCTGAGCTCCAGGAGTTGGGTCCCCAGAGATGTTGAGACTGGAGGGGAAGTCAGAGACCTTAGCAGAGATTAGTGGATATTTTGATTCCCTGTGGCCAGACAAAAGGTTCAACCATAGCTGATTTTGGTGAGAAAGCCCCTCTGATGGTGCCATGATTTGGTTATTTCATGGCCTCAGAACTGTAAAATCTTACCCTAAATAGATCCCCTAAACAAAAGGCAACACATTTCTGGTATATTGCTTTGGAAGTCTTTTTGGTAAACTAAAAGAGAAATTGGTACCAAGAGAGTGGGATGCCACTCCTTTCAATTACCAAAGATGTTGGAAAGTCTATAAATGGGTAAGAGGCATTTTTTCAAGGAATTGTGAGATGCTTGATAGAAAAAGCTTACATTTCTTTGAAAAGACTCTTGATAAAAATATGTAGGCTAAATATGAAAAGACCTTAGTAGAAATGGTGAAACTATTATTGGAAACTGGAAGAAAATCAAATCTTCTTTTAAAGTTGCAGAAAACTTGGCAAAATTCACTCTTGATGCTAGATGGAAGGCAGAATTTGAAAATGATGAGCTTGAACATTTAGTTGTGGGGATTTCCAGATTAAATATGGAAAACGCAGCCAAACTTCTCCATTAGGTTATAAGAAAATATAAGAGGAAAGAGATAAACTAAGAATTGAACTGCTGGACCAAAAGAAACCAGGAATTGATGGTTTTGGAAATTCTAAGCTTCCAGAAAACAAGGCCCCAGAGAACATTGTGCAAGTAAGAATGCAGCCATTGGTCAAGCCCAAGGAGGGGTTGGGCCCCATGAGGCCCTCAGGAGAAGACATCAGTCTATAAATGACTCTCAGAATTTGAAATCTAATGGAGTTGCCATGAAGGTTTTAAAACTATTCAAGCCCAGTGATGCCTGCTTTCCTTTCATTTTCTCCTTATGGTAATGCAAATATTTATCCTATATTTAACTTGTTTTATAAGTTTCATAGGGCTACAACCAGAAGAAAACTTTGCCCCAAGGCAAACTGCATGCCTCTAACTGTCTCTTTTTTTGTGCACTGTGTCTGGCTATATTGCAATACCAGGTCAATGAATGGAGCAAGCAGAGCAAGCCCCTATCCATTTCCCTATCCAAAAAATCCATTTAATATATTGTCCTCAGAGAATTTATCAAAATATTAAGCTAAGAACAGATGGTACACATGATCTTAGCCAAAAGGCTGAGAAGTGATATATGTGATTTTGATGTGATTTTATACTTAGTATTGCTTTCCATGGAAAGATTCTCTGAAGAGTGCCATCTGCTGACAGGATGGAAAACTGCATGAAATGAAAAGGGTTTTTGGAGTCTCAGACCCCTTGAATCTGACATATGCCCCATTAAAGGATCCCTGCCCTTGCTTTGATAACTTCAGTTTTGAAATTTTAAAGACAGAATAAGTTGAGCCAAAAATCAAAGTGTATCCATGAAAGAAAACAACTAAGAAAAAGAGAGATTGACCCTCAAGTAAATTCACCAACATAATCAGATGCTTAGACATCTTCAAAAATATTACAAGTGATATGAAGAATCAAGAAGTTGTAGCCCAGCCAAAGGAACAAGACAAAAATCCTGATGAGAAGCTAATTTAAAAATTTGAGACAACTAATCAATAAAGATCACACAAATCTCCTAAATCAATTAAAGGTGTTGAAGGAAGATATAGTTACATAGATCAATGATATTCCAAAGACACTGGTGAAAATAAGGAGCAAGTTGAAAACATGCATAGAAAAGTAACAGAGCTATGGGAATGAAAGACACAATGGATAAGATAAAAAATACATAACAGGGGTAGCAAATGTTGCTCAAGCAGTTGAGCACTTGTCTCCCACATGGGAGGGCCTGGGTTCAATTTCCAATGCCTCATGAAAAAAAAAAAAAAAACAAGCAAAAGAAATGAAAAAACAAACTCAGGGAAGCCAATGTGGTTCAGTGGTTGAGTGACAGCTTCCCATGTATGAGGTCCTGGTTTCATTCCTCAGCCACTGGTATTTTAAAAGAAAGTACATAAGAGGCATATAACAGCAGAGTTTAATTGATTGAGGACAGAATTAGTACATTAGAAGACAGAGCATCTGAACTTGAAAAGATAGGAAAAGAGAAGAAGAAATGAATGTTAAAAGTTGAACAGTTTCCCAGGGAATAGAATGACATTGCAAAATGCAAAAACATGTTATAGGTATCCCAGAAGGAAAAAAGAATGGGAAAGGGGTAGAAAGAATATTTGAGGTAATAATAACTGAAAATTTCCCCACCCTTATGAAAGACATAATAATATCCAAGGAAAAGGAACTCCAAATAGAATAAATCTGGATAGACCTTCTCAGAGACACCTACTCTTCAAAATGTCAATTACCACATGTAAGGAGAGGATTCTGAAAGTAGCAAGAGAAACGCAATGCAGCCTCTACAAGCAAAGCTCAATAAGACTAAATGCTAATCTCTCATCAGAAACCATGGAAGTGAAAGGGAGTGGTATGATATAGTTAAGGTACTGAAAGAGAAAAAATATCAGCCAATATTTCTTTATCCAGGAAAACTGTCCTTCATGAATTAGAATGAGTTTGAAATCTTCACAGACAAACAAAAACTAAGAGTATGTTACCAAAAGACGAGATTTACAAGAGATACTAAAGGGACTCCTACAGCCTGAAAGGAAAAAACAGGAGCAAGAGATTTAGAGAAGAGTATAAAAATAAAGAGTATTAGTAAGGGTAACTTAAAGGGTAAACAGACAAATAATATTAAAATATGACAATGGAAAGCCAAAGGATAAAATAGATGAAGTATGTAATGCCTTTACAGTAATACCATTGAATGCTAATGGATTGAATTACCCAATCAAAAAACATAGACTGACAGAATGGATTAAAAAATATGGGCCATCTGTATGCTGTCTACAAAAACCCAACTTAGATGCAAGGACACAATCAGGTTAAAAGTAAAAGGTTGGAAAAAGTTCTGTAGTAACAATACTAATATAAGACAACATAGATTTTAAATGTAACAGTGTTATAAGAGATGAAGGTCATTATTTATTAATTAAGGGGGTAATTTACCAGGAAGCAATAACTATTATAAATGTATATACACCTAACCAGTGTGCCCCCAATATACATGAGGAACACACTGGTAAAACTGAAGGGAGCAATCAATATTTCTAAAACTATAGTTGGAAACTCCAATACACCAATCTCAGCCATGATTAGAACATCTGGACAGAATATAAATAAGTAAACAGAGTATGTGAATAAAATGATAAATCAGGCAGGCCAGCAAACATTTATAGAACATTTCTCCCTATAACAGCAGGATATATATTCTTCTCAAGTGTCCATGGATCTTTCTCCAGGATAGACTATATATTGGGGCACAAAACAGGCCTCAATAAATTTAAAATATTGAAATTAAGCAAAGCACCTTTATTGATTATAATGGAATGAAGCTGTAAATCAATAACAGGTAGAAAAGGGAAAATTCACAACTATATGGAAATTAAACAACTCACTGTTAAATAATCAGGGGGTCAAAGAAGAAATTGCTAGAGAAATTAGTAAATATCTCAAAAAGAATGAAAATGAGAACACCACATATAAAAACCTATGGGATATAACAAAGGCAGTGCTGAGACGGAGATTTATAGCCTCAATGTTTACATTAAAAATGAAGAAACAGCTAAAATCAAAGACTTAACTGCACACCTGGAGGAACTTGAAAAAAAAAAGTAAACTAATCCCAAAGCAAGCAAAAGGAAAGAAACAGTAAGGATTAGAACAAAAATAAGTGAAATTGAGAACAAAACAATAGAATCAACAAAACCAAAACTTGGTTATTTAAGAAGATCCACAAAATTGACACTTAGCTAGGCTAACAAAGAAAAAAATAGAGAAGATAAAAATAAATAAAATCAGAAATGAGAGGGGGACATTACCATTGACCCCACAGAAATATAAAAGATCATAAAAGGATATTAAGAGCAACTGTACATCAACAAAATAGACAACATAGAAGAAATGGAATAATACCTAGAAACAAAAACCTACAGTGACCCTAGAAGAGATAGAAGACCTCAAAAAACCAATCACAAACAAAAGACTGAAACAGTCATCATAAACCTCCCCAAAATGAAAAGCCCAGGAACAGATATTTTCAGAGGTGAATTCTACCCATCATTCAAGGAAGATCTAATACCAATTCTTGCTCAAACTCTTCCAAAAAATTGAAAAGGAGGGAATGCTAGCAAACTCCTATGAGGCCAACATCACCCTAATATCAAAGCCAAATAAAGATACTGTGAAAAAATAAAATTACAGACCAATTTCTCTAATAATATAGGTGCAAAAAATCCTCAAGAAAATACTTGCTAACCATATCCAAAATTATATTAAGAGACCAATACACCACAATTAAGTGGGTTTTATCCCTGGTATCTAAGGATGTTTAACATAAGAAAGTTAATTAGTGCAATAAGTCACATTAATAAATTGAAGAAGGAAAAATTACATGATCATCTTGATTGCTTTAGAAAATGCATTTGAAAAAATACAACATCCTTTCTTGATAAAAATAATTGTCTGAAAGATAGGATTAGAGTGAAACTTTCTCAACATTATAAAGTGCAGATAGGAAAACCTGTAACTAACATTGTACTCAATGGTGAAATACTGAAACCTTTCCCATTGAAATCAGGAAGAGAAAGATGCCCAATGTCACAACTGTTATTCATTATTGTGCTAGATGTTCTAGCTAGAGCAGTTGAGCAAAAATAAAGAAATAAAAGACACCCAAATAGGAATGGAAGAAGTAAAACTTTCATTATTCACTGATGATATGAACCTATAACTAAAAATTCCCCCCAAAATACACAGTAAAGCTATTAGTACTAATATATGATTTCAACAATGTGGCAGGATTCAAGATTAATATGAAAAATTAGTAACATTTCTATACACTACTGAGCAATATGAGGAGGAAGTCAGAAAAAATACAATGGTGACTAAAAGAATAAAATATGTAGGAATAAATTAACCAAGGATATAAAGGACCTTTATTAAGAAAACTACAAAATATTGTTAAAAGAATCCCCCCCCCCAAAAAAAGACTTAAATAAATGGAAGGATGTTACATGTTCATATATCGGAATACTAAATATCAATAAGATGGCAGTTCTATGGAGCTGATGTAGCTCAGTGGATAAGTGCCTGCCTCCCTTGTACAAGGTCCCAGGTTCAACCTCTGGTACCTCCTTAAATGAAATTCTTTGAAAAATAAAAAATAATTATCAATTCTACCCAGACTGATTTACACATTCAACACAATCCCAATAAAAATTCCAACAGCCTTTTCTGAAAAAAATGGGAAAGCCATTTACCAAATTTATTCATAAGGTTAATGGGCCCTGGATAACCAAAATGTCTTTAAAATGAAGAAAGAGGTTGGAGAACTTTCACTTCCTTACTTTAAAGCATATTACTTTGTGACAGTATTAAAAACAACATGGCACTGGCATAAAGATAGACATATTGACGAATGGAATCAAATTGAGAATTCAGAAATAGACGATTACATCTAGCCAAGTGATTTTTAACAAATGTATCAAACCCACCCTGCTATTTCAGGAGTTTATTCAATGAACAGTGCTAGGAGAATTGGGTATTCATAGCTAAAAGAAAGAAAGAGGACCCCCATCTTAAACCTTATACAAGAATTAACTCAAAATGGGTCAAGTTAATAATAGGATGGTTTGTGGGAAAAATACACTAAATGTAAGCTGTGGGCTATAGATAACAGTAATATTATGGTGATGTTTTTTCATAACTTTAAGCAAATGTGTCACAACAATGTATGATGTTGGTGGTGGAGCAATATATGGGAGTTCTGAATGGTATGCATGAATGTTTTTTTTTTAAGTCACAACTTCTCAAATTAAGAAGTTATGCAAAAAATATCCTGAAGTCCCTAATGGTAGGCTTCTTAAAAATTAATTTTTAAAATATTAAATAGCTTTAGATTACACAGTTGTTACATAAAAAATATAAGGGATGCCCTTATGCCTCACTTCCTCTCCTTTCCACAATTTTCCCTTCTAACAACATCATTCATCAATTTATGAGAATTGGTGAACACATTTTGCAGCATTGCCACTAACCATGGATTATAGTTTACATTATAGTTTACATTCTGTCCTGCACAATTTTGTAGGTTCTGACAAAATATTTAATAGCCTGTATCCATCATTGCAAAATCATTCAAGACAATACCAATTTCCCTAAAATGCTCCATATTACACTTATTCTTCCCTCTCCCATCCCTCAGAACCTCTGCCACTGCCTTTATATCACTGATGACTTCTTTCAATATTATAATAATAATAAGCCTATAGTAGAAAAATAATGTCTACTTTAGTCCATTGTTCATTCCCCTGATGGTAGGCTTTTTAGTTAAAGAGTAAGTTCATTGAGAGAAAGGGATGAAGTGGTTCAAGTAAGGGTTGAAAAACTGAATAATGGAAACTGGTCAAAAATTGTGTTGGAAAAAAATTATCTGCAACTCATCCAGCCTTGTCAACTAATTTTGGCTGTTTATGTCATGAAGTTGAAGAGAAAAGTAAGGTGTTAATCATGATGAAATTCTTTAGAGAACTTGCTGAAATAAGAAAAATAGAGGAAGTGAAGACCAAGGGTGAGATACAACCTAAGACATTATATCTAAACAGAGTACTTCTCCTTCCTGCCCATATCATCTGATTCATCCAAATGGGTTCCAGTGAAAAGGATGATAGACTTGTAAATATGAAGAGAACAGGAAAAAATGTGCTAGGGTTCATGCTGAAGAGCAAAGAATGATTTTATCATAAGGATAAGTTGCATCCTAAGACCTTGGGCTGAGTGTACAAGAACTTCATACTCTTGTACAAACAAAGGGAGACACACAGACACAGAAGAAATGCACAGTGAATGGACACAGAAAGCAGACAGAAAGCACAAGCAGCAGGGGGTGGGGGGAATTTTTAAAAATGCATTAGAAAACCTCTATCTCAAGAGATTTCAAAGTGAGTAGAGAGGTACTTCCAGGGCTTATGCTTATGCACATCTCAGGATGATCTCCTTGACTGCACAGTAAACTGCCTTAAATGGAGTGCTTCTGAGGACTCTAGAGATATCTAGAGCTATAGGGAGAGAGACAAACCCAATAAATTGGCAACCCATTGGTGTGCCTTATCATGGAATATATGATAACCTATCAGTTAGATTCATTTACACTTTCCTATTCAAAGTCATTATTCCCCCTTTCATTTGAACCTACAATTAGTACTATATCCACTAAATATATGTCACAGAGACTTAAACCTTCAAGCTGTTCATGTACCCATTGAACCCTGAATCTCAGCAGAGTTGCAGCCATCACCTACTCTCAAGTTCATTGGACTCTCTAGGACAACTAACAAAATGACGATGATGGATGATGCCCATCCCAAATAAAAGAGTATCTACAACTCCAAGCAAGACAGTTCTATCCATCTACCCAATGGGATTTAAGCCCCCTTCTCAGTCAAAAGTAGAGTGGCCATCATCATCCCCAAATCCTCAAGATTGAGGAATGAACACACATAAGGGGGGAATGCAACTATAGACCAAGATAGACTTGTTATTATTCTAGTAATGGAAGAACTTGTGATGTTGATATAAAGATAGTCATCACCAGAGGTTCTGAGAGAAAGAGAGGGAAGAATAGGTGTAACATTGAACAATTTTTTCGACTTTGGAATTGTTTTGCACGATGTGATGATGGATACAGGCCATTATACATTTTGTCAAAGCCAATAAAATTGTGCAGTGCAAAGTGTAAACCACAATGTAAACCATAGACCATAGTTAGTAGCAATGCTTCAATATGTATTCAGTTGTAAAAAATGTACCACATTAATGAAAGATGTTGTTAATGGAGGGATGTTTGGGAGAGGGAGAAGTTGGAACATATGGGAATCCCCTGTATTTTGAGATAACATTTATGTAATCTGGAGCTTCTTTTAAAGAAAAAGTCTATCTCAGAATTTCTGGATCCTGTTCAGAGCACAGTTTTATGATTTTTTGGTTTATAAACATAAGTGGCATTTACCTTTGGTTAAGCCTGGTAAGTCTGGAATTTAAATCACTAATCCACATGGTGTTTTACCAGACATAGAGATTACTGTTCTTACATGTAGTTTATGAGAAGGGTGGACTGTTTTTTAATTAGGCTTATGTTCATAACAGGGTGAGTGTAAACAATAAAACTTTGGCTCTTCACATCTAGTTTTTGATGCAAACACATTCTGAGAGCAGGCTCAAGAGTATGTCTCTGAAAGATGACAGCTGTCATTACAGGGGCAGAGCTGGCAACAACAACTATTTACCTAATGATCACCAGCTCCCAGTAAGCACACAGGCTGGAAAACAGATTACATGTGTCTAATCCTTATATTTCTATTCTTACTATAGATGCAGTAAAGACTTTAAGGCAAATGGAGAGGTCTAAGAACTAAGTTTTGTGGAAGTGGATAAATAATAAAAATTATAAAATGGTCAGAATAAAATGGTTAGTAGAACTGTTACAAAGTAATGGGAACTTTTCTTTTTATGCAAGACCTCTAAAGAGCTTATAAACTTGAGCAAATAAATTGCATAGGGATGTATATACAATATAAAAAATGATTAAAAATTAAGGTGAATTTCCCAATTTTTAAATGCTCAGTGTTTACTAAATGAATAATAAAAAGAATTATTTAAAAATTACTGTTACTTGAGTGCACACTGTATGATAGTATATACATAAAGTAAAACACCAGACAAAACTATTCTATGCAATTAAAAGTCAGGATAATTGTTATCCTTGTGAGTGGGGAGAGGTGACTAGAAGGGAGCATGATGGGAGCATCTGGGGATACTGCTCATTTGATGTTTCTTGATCTGTATCCATATTATATTTCAAGGAAGTAATCTTTCAAATTTGTATCTTTAGTACTTCAAGATGCAATTATAGTTGAGAGGACTGAAAAAATGAAAGATTTTTCAATGCATAATACCCTATATTTTGTGTTATTGTCACGCACTTAAAAAGTAGACCATTTTAAATGTTGAATGCAATTTAAGAATGAGTGAGGTATACACAATCCTTTATTTTTCTTAATTATTGAATGTGTACATATAGATTCAAGTAGCCATGTCTTTTCACAAGCATTGGCATAAAGGTGGCTAACTGAGTAGAATTTTTCACTCTTATCAATTATACTTCATCCCAGGACTACTTTCAATCAAAGGAATATTTAATGTTCTAATGATATTATATGAAGTATATTCTAGATGTTAACTAAGGAGTCACACCAAGAAGATTGAAGAGCCATCACGCTTACTATTTCTAGAGCTCACTTCTGAGATTATATAATGTATAGCCATGCTTGATGTGCACTGATCAGAAGAGGGACATTGCTCTAAGCCCTGAGGATTGCAATGTGAAACATAAGGGGTGAGAGCTTTCAAATGCAGAGAGTTTTATAGATCCAGAAAGAGTGAAACCTAGTTATGCTGGTTATGGTCTCTGGAAAGCCTCATAATCTTTTCTTTTGTTATACAGATTTTACCATACCTAATACAATCTCTACTCCTGCCTCAACTCACCCAAGATCACCCCAGTCAGCAATGACTCTCCCTTCTGGGAACTCCTGTAAAACATGCAGTCAGGGGGAAGAAGGCAAGTTGGCATCAGTTTAAGTGGATGCTCACCATCTCTCTCACAAAAGACAGCTGAATGGGGATAGGATTCTGTCGAAGTGAGCTGTTCTGGGACCCCAGGGAGTGGGAGACATTGGGGCATTGATCTGGAGGGAGCTGGAAAGGGAGATAAATTGCTTAAGATAAAACCATGAGTTTTTATCCCCATTCCTAGAAAACATAGATGGCTAAGCCCCACCTTCAGGGCATGGGGCCAAGGTGAGTCCGGACTCCCCCCACTCACCCAGTGAAAGGAGCATTATCCAAGAGTGGGAATGTTCTGACAAAGGGTGGACAGGGGTTTCCTTTTGGTGGGTTTGGTTGCCTGCAACCCCTTAGAGCTTTGGGGAGCACACCAGCCAGCTCAAAGTGGCACCAGGCTGAGGGGACAGGTGAATCTCCTGAGGAAGCCTGATTTACCTAACAACCATGAGATACAGAGGCTTGGTCTGAGAGAGGGTGGAGTCAGCCAATTTAATAGTTCTGTGCTGAGGACTATCAGAATTTCAATTCCCCTAAGGAAGTCAAGCAGTGGGAAGCACTTAATGTTTTCAGGAGCATATTTAGAGTCCCCTGGGAGGTGGAAGTGGTCTAGAAGAGGCTTGAAAATCATTTCAGTGCAGTGTAATCAGTCATCATGGTCCCATTTGAATTTCAAAAGGGAACTCAACTTGACCAGGATAGGAGAGGGGAGAGCTCCTCATACAGTCTGCTGAATCATTATTCCTTAGAAGAGTAAAACCTAACTGGGGGAAAGTGACTGAATAGCTTTCTCAAGAGCTAACTGACCCAATTAGAAAGATAGCTCAGTGGAAGAATTTCTGCCTTGAGTATATGATGGACCTAGTTCTATTCCCGGCTCTTATAAGAGTAGTGATCCACCAGGCTATCTAACATCCAGCTGATACTGTAGGACAAGGAGAACATAGGCATTATTTTTGCACTAGCTTTTTTTGGGTCCCTTATTTATCCAAAAAAAGAGGTTACTTAAAAAAAAGAATTTAACTTTGTTTACTCACTAAAACCCAACTAAAATCCTGCAGAGAGACGCCTACAGGGTAATTGATTAATGAGCACAGGCAGCCTGAGAGGCTTTACAAGGGCCCAAGGAGGAACATTGTTCTTCCTTAGCTTTGATTGACTGCTTGCTTGTGTATTTGTTTGTTTTTTTCCCCATGTTTTTTAGTCTTTCCTGTCCCACCTTTTTAAACTAGGTTCTGCTAGCTTGTTTCTTCTTTGCTGTGCTTCTTCCTTGATTTCCCATTTTCTGTGTACACTGATTTTGTCTACCAATGCTTTTCCTTTTCCTTCCTTCATCTTTCTATCTTCTGCTTTCTGTTTTGGTTCTTACATTCCACCATTTTTATTAGTCCTCAACTTTATTGGTTTCAATTTCTATCTTGTCTATTCTGGGATTTTTAATTAACTTTTTTCTTTCTGTCCTTTCTTTTCTCTTTCTCTCTGTCCTCATCATTCTGGCCTTTTAAATCATTCTATACATTTTTCTCTATTCCATTTCCCAATTCATTGGTAGCACTCCACTTTTTTATTTCTATTACCCTACTCTGCTTTCATGAGTTAACTATTATTATATTAAGTCTTATATCGCCCCTCTTGTAACTTTTAGTATTATTCTGTTATCCTTTTTCTTTTCTTACATCTTTTGATTTCTCTGCATGTAATCTTTCTCCTTGAAGGAAACATAGAAAACAGCAAGGAAATAGAACAAGAATAACAAAGTGTCAAAGAGAAAACTTAACACACACACAAAACCAGCAGCTAAAAACACTCTAGAGCAGAGAGAGAAGTTAATAAACTGAATATACACATCAAGATAGCTGATGACCAGAGGGTAAGAAAAAATCACAAGCCAAACAAAGAAACAGGAAGACAGGGACCAGTCCAATGAAAAAACTAAAAACCAGGAAGAGACAGAGAACATTGAACAACTAATCAGAGATGTCCAAACAAATATCATGAACCAACTTAATGAAGTGAAGGAAGAGATTAAGGATATTAAGAATACACTGGAAGAACATACTGAAGAAATTGTAAATATACATAAAAAGAAAACAAACATGATGGTGATGAATGGCATGATCCAAGAAATCAAAAAGACACTGGAATCACATAACAGCAGATGTGAACCAGCAGAAGAAAGAATTAGTGATGTTGTAGACAGTACATCTGAAACCAAACAGATAGTAGAACAGAGATAAAAATGTAGAAAAAATCCAGCAGGGACTTTGGAATTTAAACAACACAAAATGCACAGACATATGCACATCCCAGAGGGAGAATAGAAGGGAAAGGGAATAGAAGGAGTGTTGAAGGAAATAATGGCTTAAAACTTCCAACCCTGTTGAAGGAGACAGATGTACAAGTCCAGGAAGCACAGCATACCCTAAATAGTATAAATCATAACAGGACTACTCCAAGACATATACTTGTCAAAATCTCCAATGCTCAAGACAAATAGAAAATATTCAAGATGCCAAGAAAATGAAGAATCATCACATACAAGGGAAGCTACA
>JAQZBX010055900.1:0-18305 GCA_029593785.1 Cabassous unicinctus | reverse complement strand
GTAACTGGGCAAGTGCCAAATTAAGAAAATGTTAATGAACGTGCCTATAAAATAATGGTCACCTTGCCTGAGAGCAGTAGGGGCAACAGCCCTTTTAATTTAAAAAGGCCATCAAATTAACTTAGGGGTGACCTCTCAGTCTTCACCCCACACCAGGTGAAAGAGATGCTCAACCCAGGTCTCCCTCCTAGGCCTTATTTCAGAACCTGTGCCACTCATACCCTGGGGAGGACTGGCAGACCCACATGCCATCCTGCCACCAGGAGGGAAAAGGCAAACGAGGTGGCCAGGACCCACTTCAGCTTAGCCCCTTTGAGATGGTCCATGGACGACCTTTCCTCACCCAGGACCTGGAACCCAGGTTCTGATCAAAACCTGGCAGGAGAACAGGCCTCACTCTCAATTAGAGCCAAAATAGAAGGGATCTTACTCTGTGATTCTGATCACTCCCACAGCTGTTAAAGTTAAAGGAATTGCCAGCTGGGTGCACTTGTCCCAAGTGAAGCCAGCTGCCCAAGAAAGTGCCAGCTCACCAGAAGCACCTGACTGGATGTACGAGTGCCAGTCATTGGATGGCCTGAAATACCTCTTCAAAAGACAAAGCTAAGTAGAGTCTGTCAAAGCCAGCTGTTCCCTCTAAATCTAACCCAACACCTATTACTAGGGGGAAGGCAAGCCAAACACCCCTTAAAAAATCGTGTCTGTTTTCATTTCCTGCAGTTTCTCCCTATACAATAACTAAAAGGAAAATGCCTTTTCTCGTCTCCCTCTTAGCTGTCTTAGGCATAACCACCACCATTGGAAAACTGGGATTGGCAATTTATACCAGACTCCATTATCTATTACAATCTCTTCCTAGGGCTAACTAACAGCATAGAAGAAACTAGCTGTGCCTTAGAGGTCCTAAAACAGCAGACAGACTCCCTTGCTGTTGTAGTACTACAAAATCACAGAGCCCTAAACACACTAACAGCAGCACAAGGCGGGATATGCCTATTTCTCAAGAAAAAAATGCTGTTTCCATATAAATCACTCTGGAATAGTCCTAAACAGCATTTGAAACCTGCAAAATGAAGCCCACCAACTTTGGGAGGATGCAGCCTCTGGAGGCCCCCGGCCTTTCTCATTCTGTGGTCCAGTATGTCATATTTGGCCTCCTTTTTGGACCCACTTAACTACCATCTTCTTTATCCTTTTAGTGGGGCCATGTATCTTCAAAATTCTAATTAAGTTTATTTCTTCCAGAATCAACACCTTCCAAAGCAAGGTATTAGTCACGTGGGTATTTCAGCCAGTTCCAACCACAGTGTCAGACCCATCTTCTCTCAACTTTAGTAGAATAGCCAGAGAGGTGTATGCCCTGTCAGGCAGGGACTACTGCCCTAGCCAGCAGGAAGTAACTACAGAAGAATGACCATCGCCCCTCAGCACCCCCTTAAGAATAAGGGTGTGAACTCTCTGAGGGGGAAGTTGAGGCAGGTTAGGACAGGAAAACTGAGGAGAAGAGGAGCCACAGAATGGCTGACAGATCACATGGCCAACAAACAACATGGCTGCAAGACCTCATGAGACCTTGGGTTTAATCATGAGGTCCCAGTTTCTCTTTCCAGGACCTCCCCTTGACCCCAGATATTCCAAACAGGCCTCACCTTAACTGCTGGGGCCCCTCCCCTTAATCATTAGCAAAGGGGAGGAACAATTAACAGTTCAAAAGGTAACCACACATGGCAGAGCTTGCTGTCTCTGCCTAGAGGAGTTCACAGCAAATCTTAGTGTGTATTTCCATCTTTCGTTCCCATTTCTCAGCAAGCTCTGTTCTTTCCCCCATTTCCTAAATAAATTCTTTTTAGTAGCCTAAAAAAAAAAAACAAAACACAGTAGGAGAGCCACCTTCCTTCAGCTGCCACTAAGGTATTCAAGTCATCAGGAAGCTAAGGCCACACTGGGGCGAGGCCCTCACTTCATCTGGTGACTAGCACCAGTCTGAGCAGCTGCCTGCCGAGCATTTACTCCACCATGGCCCCTGTCTCTGAGCTCACCTGCATTCACTCAGCCCTAATCCTTCACAATGATGCAGTCACTGTAACAGAGAATAAGATCAATACCCTCATTAAAGCAGCTACTGTAAATGTTGACCCTCTCTGGCCTGACTTGTGTGCAAAGGCCCTGGCCAACATCAATTTTGGGAAATTCACCAGCAATGTAGGGCTTGGTGGACTGCTCCAGCAGCAGGTGCTCCACCAGCAGGAGGTCCTGCCCCTTCCCCTACCACTGTCCCAGAAGAGGGGAAGAAAGTAGAAGCAAAGAAAGAAGACTCTGAGGAGTCTGATGATGTCATGGGCTTTGTTCTTTTTTTATTAAACCCCTTTTGTAACATGTTCAATAAAAAGTTGAACTGTTTGGGGGTAAAAAAAAAAGTAGGTGAAGCTTATGTCACCCTTGCCAAGGGTGATAGTTTGAAAGACTAAACCAGGAAACTCAACTCTAGCTCACCCTCCCAGAATGTGGCCTTCAGGCAAAAGAAGCTTAGGGACAGCTAAAGCAGTATAAGAAATAAGTAAGTCAGAGTGGCCTCGGGCAAAGATTACCTGCTTTAAGACATAAACTCAATAAAGAAATAGAAATTTTAAAAGGAACAAAATGGAAATACTGGAGCTGAAGACTACAGTAACTGAAATAAAATAGGCCCTAAAGAGTTGCAACAGCCAATTGGCCTGGCAGAAGAAAGAATCAGTGAATTCAAAGGTAAGACAATTGAAAGGATTCAGTCTGAGGAGCAGAAAGAATTTTAAAAGTGAGCAAAGTCTAAGACAACTGTGAGACACTATTGAGCATCCCAATAAACATATTATGAGAGTCTTTGAAGGAGAAAAAAAAGAGAGAGAAAGGTATAGAAGGAGTAGTAAAAGAAGTAATGGTAGGAAACAATCCCAAATTTTTAAAAAGATATGAATATTCACATTCTAGAAGCCAAATAAACCAAAATAAGATAAACCCAAAAAGAACCACACCCAGACACATAGTAATCAAGCTGCTGAGTTCTAAGGACAAGGAGAGAATTCTGAAAGATACAAAAGAAAAGGAACATATTATGAACAAGGAACGCCCAATCTGATTGGGGCTGATTTATTATCAGGAACCATGGAGGCAAAAAGGTAGTGGCATGAAATAATTAAAGTGCTGAAAGAAAATAACTGCCAAACAAGAATTTTATAGTCAGGAAAACTTTCTTTCAAAAATGAGGTTCTAAAATGAAAATGTATATAAGGTAATGATAAATCTATGGTTTAGGATATATTTGTAACAAGTACAAGAAAAAGGTGGGGGCCTACAGGGGGGATAAGAATAGTGGTTGTGTATGCTATTGAAGTTAATCAAACATGACTAATATAGATTTAGGATGTTAAATCTGAAAAATATATACAGAAAGAAATGAGAAGGGACTCAGAAGTATATGCTACAAAAAAATAAATATGAAAGTAGGCATTAACAAAAGAATTTAAAGGCCAAAAAAAAGTATAAGATGTACAAAAACCAAATAGCAAGATGGCAGAAGACAGTCCTGCATTATCAGTAGTTACTTTAAATGTAAGTGGTTTAAATTTTCCAGTCAAAAGGCAGAGATTGGCAGAATGCATAAAAAAGTATAACCTGACTATATGCTATATATAGGAGATTCACCTTAAATTCAAAGACATAAGTAGGTTGAAAGTGAAAGAGTGGGAAAAATAGATCATGCAAATAGTAACCCAAAGAGATCTGGGGTAACTATACTAACATCAGATAAATTAGACTTTAAGTAAAAAACTGTTATGAGGGACAAGGAAGGATAGTATAACCTATAAAACATAACATAACAATTATAAATATATATGCACCTAATGGCAAAGCCCCAAAAGACATGGAAAAAAATTGACATATTTGAAGAGAGAAATAGATTGTTCTACATTAATACCAGAAGGTTTCAATACAGGCATATCTTGTTTTATAGCACTTTGCTTTACTGTACTTTTCAGAATTGTGTTTTTTAAAAATTGAAGGGAGCACATGTGGTTAAAGTGGTTAAGCACCTGCTTCCCACATGGGAGGTCCCGGCTTCTGTTCCCAGTGCCTCCTAAAAACAAAAACAAACAACAAGCAAACAAATGAAAAAGCCAACTTAGGGGAGCTGATGTGGCTCAGTGGTTGAGCACCCACTTCCCACTTACAAGGTCCTGTGTTCAATCCCCAGCCCCGGTACCTCAAAAAGAAAAAAAATTTTAAGATTTTTTTAATCTTAAAAATAATCTTGTTAAGCAAGATTATAGGTCCATTCTTCCAAAAGCAGGTGCTCATTTTCTGTTTCTGTCACATTTTAATTAAGGTATATAAATGGTTTTTTAGACATAATGCTATTGCATACTTCATAGGCAACAGAATAGTATACACATAACTTTTATATGCACTGGAAAACCAAAACATTTGTTTAACTTGCTTTATTGCAATTCATTTTATTGCAGTGGCCTGGTACCGAACCCTCAATAGCTCTGTGGTAAGACTGTACAACACTTTCAATAATGGATAAAACATCTAGACAGAAGATCAAAGAGAAAGAGAAGACTTGAATGATACTCTAAACCAACAAGAACTAATGGACAAATATAGAACATTTCACCCAACAGCAGCAGAATATACATTCTTCTCTGGTGCAAAAGGATCATTCTTCAGAGTAAACCATATCTTAGGTCATAAAACAAACCTCAATAAATTAAAAAATATTAAAATTATACAGTATATCTTCTCCAACTACAATGGAATGAAGCCAGAAAGGATTACATGAGGGTAAGCTTGAAAATTCACAAATCTGAAGAAATTAAACAACACAACCTTAAATAATCGATGGGTCAAAGAATAAATCATAAGGAAAATTAGGAAATATCTTGAAGCAAATGAAAATGAAATCACAACAGAGAAAAAATTCTGAGATGCAGCAAAGGAAATGCTGAGAGAGAAATTTATTTCCCTATTTGCATGTGACATAATCTCATATACACAAAATCCTGAAAAACCCACAACAAAGTTCCTAGAAATAATAAACAAATTCAGCAAAATGGTGGGGTACAAGATCAATGGGCAAAAATCAGTTGTATTTCTATACATTAGTAATGAACAATCTGAAGAAGAAATCAAGCAAAAAATTCCATTTACAATAGCAACTAAAAGTATCAAATATGTAGGAATAAATTGAACCAAGGATGTGAAGGATTTGTACACTGAAAACCACACACCATTGCTAAAAGAAATCAAAGAAAACCCAAATAAATGGAAGGACATTCTGTGTTCATGGATTGGAAGACTAAATATTGTTAAGATGTCAATTCTACCCAAAGGAATTTACAGAATCCACACAATCTCAATCAAAATCCCAACAGTCTTCTTTGCAGAAATGGAAAAGCCAATCATCAAATCTATATGGAAGGGTAAGAGAGCTCAGAAATCAACCCTCACATTTATGGCCAACTGATTTTTGACAAAGGTATCAAGCCCACTCAGTGAAGAAAGAAGAGTCTCTTCAATAAATGGTGCTGGGAAAACTGGATGTCCATGTGCAAAAGAATGCAGATAGAAGAAAACATAAGGGAGCATCTTCAGGATCTGTGTTAGGCAATGGTTTCTTAGACTTTACACCCAAAGGGCAAGCAACAAAAGAAAAAATCAATAAATGGGACCTCATCAAAATTAAAAACTTTTCCACATCAAAGGACTTTATCATGAACGTAAAATGACAAGCTACACAATTGGAGAAAATATTTGGAAACTACATATCCAATAAGAGTTTAATGTTCAGAATATATAAAGAAAGCCTACAACTCAACAACAGAAAGACAAACAGCCCAAATAAAAAATGGGCAAAAGACTTGAATAGACATTTTTCCAAATTTTCCATTAAAATGGCCAAAACAACACATGAAAAGGTGTTCAAGATCATTAGCCATTAGAGAAATGCAGATAAAAACTACAATGAGATATACCCACTAGAGTGGCTACTCTTAAAATATAAAAAAATTAAAAATTTAAGAAAAGGTCATTACAAGAGTTGGAGAGGACTGGAAGAAATAGGAATACTCATTCATTTTTGGTGGGACTTTAAAATGGTGCAGCCACTATGGAAGACAGTTTGGCAGTTCCTCAGAAATTTAAGTAAAGAATTACCATATAATACTTATAGGTACATTCCCCAAAGAATTGAAATCAAAGAGACATTTGCACACTGATGTTTATAGCAGCATTATTCACAATTGCCCGAAGATGGAAGCAACCTAAATGTCTATCTTAGTGATTGGTGACTGGATAAACAAAATGTGGTATATACATACAATGGAATATTATTCAGCCATAAAAAATAATGAAGTTTTGATATATGCAACAACATGGATAGCCCTTGAAGACATCATGTTGAGTGAAATTAGCCATGCAAAAAAGGACAAATATGGTGTGATCTCACTGATAGGAAATAATTGCTAAGCAAATTTACAAAGTCATGGGGGCGATGTGGCTCAAATGGTCGGGCATCTGTCTCCCATATGGAGGGACCTGGGCTCGATTCCCAGGACCTCCTGGTAAAATTTAAAAAAAAAAAAGAAGCTGAGCTGGCCACCAGGCCCCATGAGCAGGCGCACTGTCAGGTCTTGCAAGCAGGTGAGCCCCCCAGCCCTGTGCATGGGTGAGCCGCCAGGCCCCCACCGAGCCATGCAGCAAGATGATGATGTAGCAGGAGAGTGACACAAGGGAGAACCAAGACAAAACGCACCAAAAAACCAGGAACTGAGGTGGCACAGGTGGCAGAACACCTCTCTCCCACATCGGAGGTTCCCAGGATCGAATCCTGGTGAAGACAGGAGGAGAAGGATGAGAAGAGAGGGAGGAAACAGGTACAGAGAGTTGCCCAGCGAATGGATACAAAAACAGCAAAAACAGGGGGAAGGCGGGGGTTAAAATGGATAAAAGTAAAATAAATAAATAAAAATCTTAAAATAAAAAAAATTTACAAAGTCAGAGACTAGAATATAAGTTTCCAGGGGCCAGGGTGGGGGTAGGAAATGGGGAGTTAATACTTAAATTGTACAGAGCTTCTATTTAGGTTGATCAAAAAGTTTTGGTGATGGATGATGGCTGCACAACATTGTAAGTATAATTAACAGCACCTAATTATATATTGGAATGTAGTTAAAAGGGGAAATTTGGGTTGTGTATATGCTACTAGTATAAAAATTTAACAACAACAAAATTACATAGGGCATGGGAAGCAGATGTGGCTCAAGTGATCGGGCGCCCGTCTACCATATAGGAGTCCAGGGTTTGATTCCCGGGGCCTCCTGGTGAAAGGCAAGCTGGCCCGCGTGGTGAGCTGGCCTGAGTGGAGAGCTGGCCCGCACAGGAGTGCTGACCTGCGCGGAGAGCTGGCGCAGCAAGATGACGCAACAAAAAGAGACACAGAGGAGAGACAATAAGAGACTCAGCAGACCAGGGAGCTGAGGTGGCGGAAGAGTTTGAGGACCTCTCTCCACTCCAGAAGGTCTCAGGATCGGTTCCTGGTGCTGCCTAAAGAGAAGACAAGCAGACACTGAAGAGCACACAGAGAGCAGACAGCGAGCTCAAAACAATGGGGGGAGGGGATAAATAAATAAATAAGTACATAGGACAGTACAACACAGTGAACCCTAATGTAAACTATGAACTATAGTTAATGGTATAATTATAAAAATGTTCTTTCATCAATTATAGCAAATATAGCACACTAATGCAGGGTGTTAATATAGGTGGGATATGGGAACTCTGTAGTTTATGCCTGATTTTTCTGTAAACCTACAACTCCTCTAATAATAAATAAATAAACAAATAGATAATATTTTTTTTAATCCACCACAAAAATAAATAAGTAAGAAATTATGCTGCCTGGTTGGTCTGGTGAAGGTTCCCCTGCAGCCTCTGGTTCATCCTCCCCATCACTGGCACCAGATCCCATCACTGGTGCTGCTGGGCAGCTGCTGCCACTGCCACCGCAGATCACTGTGCTCTGTGCTCTGAAGGTTCCTGGCCCTCTCCCTCTTTACCTTAAACTAAAAGTCCATGTGAAGTGTATCCAAAAGAGAGAGCCTACATCACATGCCATGACGTAGCTGCAATGGAGGCAGGAAAAGTGGTTTTCTGTTATTTGCAGTCTCATCAGCAGGGGTACCTCGGCTCCAGAAGGGGGGATCCCACATAGAGAGAAGTGAGTTCCGTTGTTGGCTGGCCAGAAAATGACAAAAGCCCACCACAGTGTCTATGGCAGAGAGAAATATGATTGGAATAATTGTTGGCAGGCAGAGAAAATAGAAGGCCCTGAAATCAGACAAGAATTCAGACTTCCTATGGAAGGAAAGTTGGAACTATTAAAGATTTTTCAGAACAGACTAGAGCTATGTATCTGAACCAGAGTGTTTGTCAAATAAGTAAATATTTACAGTGGTGAGTAAGACTAGATGGATTAGAAAATGAATTAATAGGATGAGCCTACGTATTAGGCTGACACAGTAATCTAGGCAGAAGAGAGCAACATCTTGACCAAAGGAAATCGGAACGGAAATGGAGAGAAAAGCACCCACCGAAAGTATTCTCAAGGGAGAATCAAGACCTACTGAATGTCTGAGTATAACAGATAAAAGAGTGAATTACCTCCAAAATGTTTTCAAGGTTTTAAGCATAAGTCACTGAAGAAGTTAGAGCAAAGCTGATGTGGGTGAATTTTCATTTTAAAGACCTGAAACTTTCTGCCATCTCCAATCTTCTGTTAATTCCTTCCAGTGAGTTTTTCATTGCAGTTATTTACTTTTCACTTCTACAATTCTGTTTGGTTCTTTTTTTCATATAATAAAGTTTATTTTTTAAAGAAGTTTTAGATTACAGAAAAGTTACATCAAAAATATCAGCAATTCCCATGTACCCCACCCCCTCTCCCTCTCACATTTTCCCCTGTTAATAACATCTTACATTACTGCGGAACATTTGGTACAATTGATGAACAAATATTGAAGCATTGCTGCTAACCATGGCCTATAGTTTATGGTTTACACTTTGCACCGTGCAATTTTATAGGTTTTGGCAAAATGTGTAATGACCTGAATCCGTCATTGCAGTATCATACATAACAACTCCAAGGCCCTACAAATGCCCCCCTCCCCCTCCCCTCAGAACTTCTGGTGACCACTATCTCTATATCAGTGTGACAAGTTCTTCTGCTACCACAATAAGAATAAGTCTACTTTGGTCCACATTTGCATTCCCCCCTCATGCTTGTTCATTCCTCAGTCTTGAGGATTTGGGGATGGAGATGCCTGCTCTGCTTCAGATTGAAGCAGATGGGTCAGATGGAAGGATCTGTTTTGTTTGCAGTTGTAGATACTCTTTGCTTTGAGGGATGGGGGTTGTCTATCATCATCCTTTTGTTAGTTGTCTTGGTGAGTCTGATGAACTGGAGAGTAGGTGTTGGCTGCAACTCTGCTGAAATTCAGGGCTCAACCGGCATATGAACAGCTAGAAGATTTAAGTCTCTGGGACACATATTTAATGGGTATAGTACTTGTATTAGTCAGCCAAAGGGGTGCTAATGTGAAATACCAAAAATGGGTTGGTCTTTACAAAGGGTATTTATTTGGGGTAGAAGTCCACAGATACCAGGCCATAAAGCATTATGTTTCTTCTCTCACCACAGTACATTGCCACGTGTTAGAACAAGACAGCTGCCGGCGTTTGCCAGGGTTCAGGCTTCTGGGGTTCCTCTTCCTGGGGCTGTGTTTCTCTCCGGGCTTAGCTCCTGTTTCCTCCACAAGTTTAGCTGTAGACGATCAGGTGAACGGCTTGCTTCTTTTCTCCTGGGGCCTTCTTTCCAACATCAAAACTGCTTCTCAAAAGATTGCTTCAACTCTGTTCTTTGCCTTGCCTTTTATATTTTATTCCCCACCCACCAAGGGGTGGGGCTCAATGCCCTACTGACGTGGCCCAGTCAATGCCCTAATCATAACTTAATCATGCCCAGATTAACAGATCAGTATACAAGCATGATCCAATTATATTTTTGGAATTCATAATTACATCAAACTGCCCAATGGCCACAGTACTAATTACAGGTTCAAATAAAAGGGGCAGAAGAACTATGTGTAAGGAAATTATAAATGAGTCTAACTCTTACATTTGGGAAATAGGTTGTTATTTATTCCAAGGTAAGGCCCACCGACGGGGTGCTGATTTCATGGAGTTGTGTGCCTTGTCTATAGTGTCCAGATGTCTCTAGAGCAGCCAGTCACTAAAGGAAAAATTCTGCATGATCTCACTGATATGAACGAAGGATATTGAGCAGACTCACAGAGGGAGGTAGAGTCTGGAAGATAGATTACCAGGAGATAGAAATGGAGTAGAGACTGGTTCTTTTTTATAGTTTTAAATTTTCTCCTGAGATTTTCTATCTGCTCTTATTGAGATCATATTTTCGGGAAGCAGATGAGGCTCAAGCAATTGGGCTTCCACCTACCACATGGGAAGTCCCGGGTTTGGTTCCTGGTGCCTCCTGGAAAAGACGAGCTGGCACGGCAGGCAGGTGTGGCAAGCTGACACAACAAGATGACACAGCAAAAGAGACACAAAGAGGAAAGACAATGAGAGACACAGCAAACCTGGGAGCTGAGGTAGCTCAGGTGATTGAGCGCCTCTCTCCCACATGGTAGGTCCCAGGTTTGGTTCCCGGTGCCTCCTAAAGAGAAGATGAGCAGACACAGAGAACACACAGCAAATGGACACAAAGAGCAAGTGGACAGAGAGAGCAGACAGTGACTGCAAACAACAAGGTGGGGTGAATAGATAAATAAAAACAAATCTTTTTTAAAAATCATATTTTCCTTTAATTCTTTGAACTTATTTATAATATTTTCTTTAACGATTTTTTTGAATTCAACATTGGGCCATCTTAGGGTTGGCTTCTTTTCATGAATGTGGATCACATTTTCCTGTTTCTTGAGGTATCTAATAATTTTTTTAATACTGGATATCGTGGTTAAATCATCTTGGAGCCTCTGGATTCTGTTATCTCCTTTTAAAAAGTTAATTTTCGTTTTCATGGGTAGCCCAATTACTTGAACATCATCTTGAACTTGTGTAGGCTTGTTGCTTTCTTTCTAACTGATTTTATTTTAAAATTTCCAAAATTTTCCCACAAGTATCAACTCCTCCTTCCTCCAACCCATCCCCTGGTAACTTCTAATCTACTTTCTGTCTTTACAAATTTGCTATTTCCAGATATTTCATATAAGGGTTTTCATCCAATATTTGTCCTTGTGTGTATAGACTGGGTTTTATTCTTTGTTAGGGAAGATCTGTGGAAAGCACAAGATGTTTCCCAAGCCCTTCTTACTTGATAGAATTCAACTTTCAAACTCTGTCTCTCTTGAGAATCTTATCAGGACTGGGTCTTAGGCTTTGCTATGCCAGGTATACTTTAGACTGCACTCTAGGATGTGGTACCTGCAGGCCCTTCTGGTGCCTTAGCTGAATTTTAACAAGGTACTAATGAGATGTTAATGAGGTTTCTCCACGGCGACTGGACTTGAGCTCTGCTATGTCAGCTCCACTCTCAACCCGAAACCGCAGGCCTCAGCTCTGTGGTAAGCCTTGAGCTATCTCACCTGGCACGTGTGCAGCCCAGGCTGGAGGGCTGGTGAAGAACCTCGAGGTAAACATCTGATGGTCCCCTCTGCCCAGCTCTTTCCTCTCCAGTGCCTGGTGCCACATGTTCCGGCGGCTTCTGCTGTTCTAAACTCTACTCTGTGTCTCTTCAGCTTAGCAAGACCACGGTGGAATCCAGCTCTCTGTGCCCAGGCAGAGACCTAGGACAATCGTGAGGCTCACCCTGGGAGTTTTCCTTCTCTCAGGGATCACAGTCTTGTGTTGCCTCTTGTCTAAAGCCTGAAAAGCATTGTCACGTATGTTTTGTCCAATTTCATGATTGTTTTATGGCATGAAGCTGGCCTAGAATCAGTAACTCCATCATGGCCAAGAACAGAAGACATTAAGTATACATTAGGTATAATTAAGTGAAAATCCAGTAGACTTCTAGCATATTCTTCATCTCAGGCCCTTATTCCAAGACCAACCAGCTTGCACTCATTTCAGGAAGCCCATAAGTGCTGACCTCATCCAAGCCCCTCTCTCTGGAGCTTATCCAGACCATTGGCCAATTTGACATTCAGCCTCTCTCCTCAATCCCTCAAGTTTATTCCTATTAGTTTGGGGAGTTGGACAGTTTCTCCCCTCATTGTGAATTCTTGCCAGCCTTGAAAGTAGGAGCTGTTATGTTGACTGAATTTTAAGGAGAAACTTCTTTCTTTCTCTCTACTTCTCACTGGCTTTCCACATAAGGGGTGAAGGTGACATACCTAATTGCTCAGGCTGGGAGAAGAGTTGTTCATAGAAGTTGGCTATCCTCTTTGGTTCTTGTTCTCTTTATAATCAGCCTATTCCCAGGCTGCCAACCTTCAGTCCTCGGTGAGATCAGGGATTGCCCCTGATCTCAGGTATCCAGACGTACTGTCGGTCACAGGCTAAGTCAGTGTGATTCAGGGGAGGAAGCAGGAAGCTATTTGGGCACTGGGCACAAAGCACATTTTCAAACTGAACCCAGAATAGAAAGATCTGTGATTAATTGCCCCCCTCAAACTCAAAAATGCCCTGGCTCTGTCCCGGCTCCTTGTTTTAGGGACTCACTTGGACCCTTTCCTCTGACTTTGAAGCTCAGCTCTTGACTTTCACATGCTTCCTCAGTTTTATCAAACCTAATTGCAGGTAAGAGAGAGAACTTCTGCCAGCTCCAGCCCTAGAGGACATACAACAACCCTTATTCCTCCCTCTCTGTTTCTTACTGAAGATATGAGGTTGGTGTGCCAAAGGAGACTTGGCTTCTTAAACAAGCTTTGGGTGGTGCTCATGTTTGACTGTTGGTTAAAGCACAACAGAAGCCATACCAACAATGAGGGGTCTGTCCCCACATGGCCTAGATAATTTTACTTTGTTCCATGTACCTCATCTTGGCTAACCTCCTAACTCTCTATCCAAAGGGAACCTGAAGAGAGAGTATAACTGGTTACTGTAATTCTAGGACCTATTGTAGGACAGTAGCCCAAGGCTCATGCTGATTCTTAGTGTCATTTCTATAAATCAAGGTCAACATTATCATTACATATATTATCAATAGAAGATCCCCCAAAACCAAAGAAATATCCTTCTTTGATGTCAGACATGTGGATAAAAGGTTAAATGTTGGAAGAAGGTACAGAATAAATTTTTTACCCTCAGAGCAGTCCGGTCAATAATTATGAATTATTTATTATTATTAGCATGATAAAAAATTTACTCAGCAAATATTATATGCAAGGCATTATGCCAGGTACTACAATGGAAAATAGACAATGAACACCCTCAAAGAATACACAAACTTGTTGAGGCAATAAGATACATTCATATGTAATTATTGCCAACAATACAAAATAGTTCACAAGAACTATCAAAATAAATGGTATAGGAAATGTGGCAGGAAAAGAAGAGAGATTACTTTTATACTGGAAGCTGTCCATCCATGTCTAATCTCATGTTGGATGTTGGAATCTGAGTTGGAATTTATAGTTTGAATAGGATTTATTAGACTGAATTATATGAAATTGTCATTTTTACAGGCCATAAAAGATTGAATATTTGCAATTTCATATGGTTCAACCAATAGCTAGGTAAGACTCTTCCATGTATAAAAAAGAAACCTGGACTCTGTAGCAATGGGACATTAGGAATAGAAATTCAAGTTTCAGTGCCTAGCAAGTTGCCTACTGCAAAGCAGCCTGTTTGAAGCTTTATGCAAAGTGTAGTTATATAGTATTCTTTGTTTTCAGTTATTTACTTTACAAGGGAGTAAATGCATGGAAGAGCATCAAAGGGGAAACTAGTTGGTCAGGTGCCACATTTCTGTTTGCTCATTTAATCCAGTGAAATACATACCTCCTCATGTTTTAAATGTAGAAACTGCTGGTAAAAAAAGAGAAATTTGCCAAGACACAAAATAGTAAGGAGGGGAGTCAGGATTCCCAAATATCTGATGTCCTCACTGTTTCCCACTTACTGGAGAAATAAGGCAATACTCACTTCCCTGTAAAAATAAATTTATTAAGTGATGGATTCACTTTTAAAATATCTTTCATGCATGTGTGATAGAGCAATGCAAATTTTCCTAATTTAGTGCACTCAAAATCCCATGGCTCCCGTACTATATATGCATGGGGAATGAAACTTTTCATTTCTGTTCGGTGCTTTTCATTATCCCTTAGAGGAAAAATAAAAGATTGGAATGAGTACTGTAGCTTTCTTACATGCTATAAAATTCAAGAGTGAGGCTATATGTTTGCTTTTTAACTTTTTCTTAAAGAAATATCAGGCTGTTTCAAACTGTCCATGTGATGTCTGTCCAGAACATTAATCCAGCCGTCTGCAATTCTTACTGTGCTCCCGATCGTAGTATAAGAAACTCAAGAGGAGGACTTCAAAGAGACCAAAACGATTTCACTGAAATCCAGATTGCCTGTGCATAAGGTTGATGTGTTCCCATGTTTTAAGTTAGTTTATAATTTTCCTGGAGCTGTATTAAGTGTCTTCCAACTAATTATGAGAAATTAGATTCTTCTCCTCAGGTTATATTCTCAATTCAACTTGAAGTCACAGAAGAGCAGCTAAATGTTTAGAACTTTTGTCCTTATTGTAATTAAGTTTCTTTTACATTAGTCTTCTAATTGTTTCCTGAAATCTAAGGTGTTTTTTTTTTTAAACTCATTTATCGCAAGGTTTATTATTTAATAAGTATTAAGACCTGGGAAACCTACTCTCTGAAAAAATAATGCTGGAAAATAGTTGGTTCTAGTTTGCTGGTGTTGGATTAAGGAACTGGAAATAAAAACTAAATTTTTATCCCTGTTATAAAATAATACAAAATGATTCCTCCCGAAAGGCATAATCCATACCTTTGAGATCCCAGAGCAGTTCAGGCGCGTACAGGATAGAGACACCATTGTCTCTACATATATTGGTCACTATTTGACTTTATTTACATCATTTAACTTTTTTCCACATAAAGAATTCTGACACCACATTCTGATGGAGAAATTATTTTTTCACTGCATCGAAAACCCTTTTGACTAGTATTGTTTCACAGCATCTGAACATCTTTTGAATTGCTCATCTTGCTCATAACTGGTGAGCTTTGTAATACAAATAATGCAAACTTTTAAACATACTCATGCAAGTTATTTGTTTTTGCAACAATCCTTCTGAAATCTACACTCTGCTTTTACGCCCTCATTACTCATCCACTCCTTAATGCATTACAATCTGGCTCTATTCCTCAT
This sequence comes from Cabassous unicinctus, assembly GCA_029593785.1. Classification (NCBI taxonomy): domain Eukaryota; kingdom Metazoa; phylum Chordata; class Mammalia; order Cingulata; family Chlamyphoridae; genus Cabassous; species Cabassous unicinctus. The sequence continues at coordinate 2,853 of JAQZBX010055900.1, read as the reverse complement.
CCCTTTTCTAACATCAATAATCTCCTTATTGTTAGATCTAATAGATTTTACTTAGTTCTCGTCTTTCTCAATCTCTCGGCCGTATTTCACACAATTGCTTCCTTCCCTCTTCTTTCTTTCTTTCCTCCTTTGGCCTCATTAAAATTTTATTATCCTTTTTTAATTTTTTCTTTTCTTCTTCCCCTAGCCTGCTAAACATATACACTGATGCTCAGCCCTTTCTCTACTATCTCCCTTTGCAATATCACTCACTATTCCATCAGTTTTTCTCCAGTACCCAGAATGACACCAAATCTATGTCTCTAGCCCAGCCCCAAACATTTAGATGCCCACTCTATATCTTCACCCATCTGTCCCTTCAGCAACTTCAATTCAACATTTCTCTAATGTAAATCCTCTTTTTTTCACCCTCAATTCTGCATGACCTATTTCTAGTTACGATGTAACTAACCTTCTGGTCAACCTGACCCAAAACTTTAGAGTTGTTTTAATTCTTCCTTCTCCCTTGACCCACACTTCAAATGAGTCAAGCTCATAACATCTCTCAGATCTCTACCTTTTTGTTCAACATTGCTCCTAGCACATAGCAGGGGTCATTTTCTGACTTTAACAGGGGTCATTTTCTGACTTTAATTTAGTTATTTGTGCAAATGCCTTTTCTGTTTGCTAAATGGTATGCTCCAAAAAGGAAGGGACTGTGTTTCATTCTTACTCTATGGTCCTTTACCCATGCCATTCAGTGCTGGAAAGGCAGGAAGCAGCAGGCTCTAGAATTCTGCAAAGCAGAGGTTAGAGGTGGAAGTCTGGTGGTGGGGAGCTGGAAGGCACCTGAAACTTGCTCTGAAGCTGCGTTGCATAGTTAGCACACTGCTCTCACTCAGGTTACACTTTTATTTGGGGTGGTCTTGAGAGGGTGATGGAGATTCTGAGGGCTAGAAAGCCCCAACAATCTCTTGGCACTGCCTCAGCTGGTAAGTACATTGCCCAAAAGCACATTTTAATGTGGGAAGATCAGGAATAAACCCAGCTTCTAGAGATGGTGGAAAGAATACTTCACTTTTCTCTGGAGTCAGCCAGTCCCTGCTGCGGACAGCTCAGAGGAGCGTCACGAAGGCGCTCCTGCTTGTCTTTTTCTCTTCCGCCCCTGGTTCCCTCACCCAGTTACCCCTCCTCTTAATCCCACTTTTCCATCCTCTCACCTGGGTCTTGTGTGCAGAAAGAAAGGACAAAGGGAAAGTCTCTCTGCCCAGAGTCAGATGAGGCATCTTCATCTGTTGTACAGTTCTGGCGCCTTATTCTAAAGAACCTCTGTGTCTTTTCTTTCTGAGTTTGGAGTAAGTGAGAACCCCAGGAGGGGAAGGTAAGCACCTCATTCAATGAAGGGGTGTGGATTGAAAAGCTCCATCTTGCAACGTCCCACAAAACTCGATCCGGTGACTAACACAAATAAATACTGTGTGAGTAAACTAACAAATGTGTCCTCTGTAAAGATTCATATAAGAAATGGAAGTAGTCAAAACCAAATATGCTAAAGTCTGATTAATGTCTAATGCTTTACAAAACACAACAAAAGATTTAATCCTTTTTTTAATTTTCTTTGAATTAATGGTGCCTTCCTAATGAATATAGGTTGTTAATGAAGTTGGCTCAGCTCTAGTAAAATCAATGAAGCATTGCTATCAAATCAGTATTCAGAGTATGTCTCCACTGATTTCAGCATAATACTTAATATGTGAGTTACCAAAACACAGTTATCTACAATCCGTGCTCAAAAATTCCCTCACTTGAAAGGATTAAGAAAAATGTTGATGTTACAGAAATAATCCAAAATATAGAGTTCTAAATGTCATCAAATAGGATGTGAAGCCTAATATTATTCCAGCCATTTTTGTAAACCATGTTCTTTATTTGTACTAAATAAACCAACAAGAAAAATGTTCCATAACGGAGATTGGACATGTTTGGTTGGTAACACTCATCTCTCCACTGCCCAGCTTCAGCGTCCATTTGCAAGAGCTGGGTAGAAAATAAAGACCCCAAAAGACAGGAGTTTATTGTGTGGATTCTCGGGTCCAGGAGGAAGTGCCAAGGATGTGTCTTGTCCATTTTACAGCCTGAACATTTATAGGGAAAGGGTTTCAGAGAAAATTTAAAGTGGTTGTTTACGCAAGGAACTTCTTGAGATTGGTGCCCAAGTTAACAATGTTCAAGGCAGAGTTGGGGAAAGAATTTCTGCAAATAACACAGCATGGCTCCAATGTTGCAGTAAAGGTGGAGAGGAATCCGGTCATATTTGGCAATGAGGAGATTTTGCAGCTTTAGGAGCACTGGAAGAAAGTATGCTGGGTGGAGAGGTGGCATTCCCACAGAGGCTACTCAGAGCAGCTTGCGGCCAGCAGCTATCAACAGGAGACTTGACTAAAACAGCATGAGAGCCGTGTCATGAGCACATGGGAATCCCAGAAATGGATGGGAGTTTTTGAGGTTGTGCAGGTGAGAATCAACTGGCTCACAAAATACGGATATGCATTAATAGGGCTTCATGTGTAACAAAGCCACTGAAATTTGGGGATATTTGGGATATAGCCATAAACGTGTAGATCAGTAGCCTTGTTATTCAAACTTAACCCTTCTAATCTGTGTGTACGTACATGATTTCATTTAAGATTCTGAAGTTTTCAGGTATTTGGACATCAAAATATCACCCTTAATTTGATCCAACTCTGTCTTCTTTCAATTATTCATCCTACCCAAATAGAAACGATCGGGAATTTTCTTTTTGAGAAACTATATTAAGCAGTGTGGAAAAATAAAAAAAGAAATTAGCAGTCTTCCCAAAATGAACATAAAACG
>JAQZBX010055899.1:0-11579 GCA_029593785.1 Cabassous unicinctus | reverse complement strand
CGCTTCCCACCCATTAAGCATTCTTAGAACATCATGAACCGCTCTTCAGCAGTACCTGTCAGTGGTAATTATTAATTCATTTGGGATTTTCTGATTAATGTCTGTTTCCCTCCCAAATAACAACTTCTGGCTGGTCACCTAGTGACAGGCACTGTTCTCAGTGCTTTATATGTATTGACTTATTTAACATGCACAATATCCCTACAAAGTAAGCACAATTATTACACACATTGTACAAATGTGAGTGAAGTAATTTACTGAAGTTCACACGGCCACTGATTAGAGGAGACAGGATCCAAACCCAAGCCCAGGCTGGGCCCCTATGCTGTAGTGATCACTGACGCGGGGAGCACTGAGTTCCTGCTGGCCATGTAACCCTCACGCCCAGGCCACTGCTTCTCAAACTTTAGTGTACAAGTGGCCTTCACGGGGATCTTGTTAAAGTGCAGACTTAATCCAGTAGGTCTGGGGCCCAAGGTTCTGGATTTCTTACAAACGATCAGATGCTGCTGCTGCTGCTTCAGAGACCACCCTTTGAGTAACAAGGGCCCAGGACAGTCCCTAACGTACGGCGGGTATTCAAGAGGTGTTTGTTGAATGAATAACTGAATGAGTAAAGAACGATCAATTCCACCCTACTAAAACCTGAGACCCAGCTGAAGAGTTCAAATATAGACCTATGAAACAATCAGGCAACAATTGGAGGCATTATGAAGCTATGTCAGGCAGTGGAGGCGATCCGAGAAGGATGAACTTAGAGTGGACAGGAGTGCTCACAGCGGCCTTCCCGGAGGTCACACTGGCATTGGCCTGTGGTGGATGATGCACATTTGGGTAGTCGGGAAGTTGAGGCCAAGACAAGGCCAAGAGAGGAAGGGCGTTCACAGAAGACTGGGGTCAGGTACAGTCACGACATTCCAGCAGATAAAGAAGGCTGAGCTGGCTGGAGCTGAGCACTCATGGTGAGACGGAAAGTTTTAAACAGAGATCAGCTTTGTAGAACATGTAAGCTAAGCAAGAAAATCATCATTTCACTGAGGAGGACAATAAAGGTTTGGTGAGGTGATAAGGAAAGCTGAAGTCAGAGGCACAGCAACCAGGAGACACTAGCAAGGGAAATCTGGTGGTTTATGGTCACATTTCTCCAGGAGCTTTTTCTCACATGGTATTAGAGGAGAACAAAGGACAATGGCTGGGATATACAGTTAATTTGCATGTTGTCTTTACTATTACCTTAAATATGATTTTGTTTTTTCTTTGTCATATCCTGTTTCTTTCACTGCATTTCCTTTTGGGGCATGTGATGAGGCAGTCAAACAATGTGGATAGGTAATGACTATCCCGGGATATTCCTTATGGGAACCCTCTCCAGTTCTGTTCCTCTGGCCTCAGTCTCTGTGCCTCACCCACGCTTGACCCAACAGACGTCTACTGAGTGTCTACTCTATGTGCCAGACCCAGCGCTGGGGACCCAGGATGCAGTGCTTAAGAAGCCAGCAAAGCTCCTGGGTCTCCTTCTCCCACTCTGGACTACACTAAGCATTGCCTTTGCCACGTTTGCTTCAGAAGTTGACAGATCAGATGAACAATCAGTTCCATTTAGCGAAGTGAAGGCTGCCATTTCAGATAGATGTTTTAAATCATTTTTAAAGAATCACTTACCCAGGATAGCCCATACCCAGAAGGTGGCAATGCTTAAAGTCAGCATTCTTGTGGCCAGAAAACTGAAATGGTGCAGATTTCAATGCAGGAATAAATGTGTTAGGTTTTTTTCTTTTTTCATTTAAGGTTGCCTGTCAGTAAACTAAAATGTATTTATATAACTTTGCACAATTACCTACGATACCAACAAAATAAATTGTCCCACCGCAACAAGCTTAGACACTGCCTTCCGCTACAAAAAGCAAGACGCCACAAGCCAGCAGATGCCGCAGCCCATGGGAAGCGGATGTGGCTCAGGCTGTTGGGCACTTGCCTATCATGTGGGAGGTCCCGGGTTCTGTTCCTGGTGCTTCCTGGAGAAGGCAAGCAAACAATGAGCAGACAGATGAGAGAACCATCTGGGGGAGGTGGAGATAAATAAAGAAAAATAAAGTAAATAAAATCAATCTTAAGAAAAAAAAAAAAAGAAATGGATAGGATAATTTTGGAAGGATTTTTAAGCCAGAAGGTAAAATTTGCCTCTTTTTTTAAAGGCACTTTGTTATCCAGTACTGTTTCATTGTTGGCCATCCCAGTTTTAGCCTAACTTGATGTTGGCCAGAATTTTCTATCCAAATGAGTAGCATTTCTGGACCTCCTTTGGTCATTCCTTTTCATTACCCAGTATATGTTGAGGTCTTGCTGCTTACTTTTAGGTTCTAATCAAAGCTAAGCTCCCTCATCTGTTTTCTAAATTGCCCCTTACTTTAAAAAGAAACAATCTGCTTTTTTCAAACACCAATGGGCTACCAAATTATTCTCAAAGTCAAATAGCAAAATAAGTCATTAGACCTGCATTAGATCTAATTATCCAACTCAGCAAAGATACCATCTCCAAGCAAATCTTGGTAGCTTTCTCTTTAACAGTTGCTTTTTAACTTCCAAACTGCTGTCTTCCTCCTTCCTCCTCCTTCTCGCAATGTTTTACAGACCTGCAGTTCCCTCCACTTGTAGCAGCTCTGACACTATCATGAGAATCACCAGTGATGTTCTGTAAATGCCAGCCAAAATCTATCTGCAAGAACATCTGCTCAACAGTGCAAAACTGATGTAATTACCAACCATCATCTTTTCTCCTCCTGCTGGGGTAACTGCTCCAAAGCATGACTTTTTGCCCTGAGCTAACAAGATCCAGAAACTCCCTGTTATGTACAAAATCTGCCACTGAAAACCCATGTAGCTTCAACACAAATTATAACCCAGTCTTTCAACTACAAGAGTAACTAACACCCCTGTGCCATAGGGTCTTGTAGAATCTTTCTCAATACCTTGTGATTCCAAGACCTCAACATCCACCCTCTGCCTATATTTCTCTAACATAAATTGCATTCAAAAAACACAAAGAGGGAAGAAAGGATATATCTACAGTTCCAATTACACTATTTTTAAAAGTACAACTACTGAAAAGAATAATTAAATGTCAATGGTCTGCTTTGGGACTGAGGCCAAAAGAGAAATAAAACAACTCTTTATTGAGCATCTACTATTTGTTACATGCCATCCTGGATGCTTTCCATGTGTTCTCTCATTTAATTGAGGTGTTAAAAATTCTGGTAATCAAGAAATTCCCTGTTTGAATGCACTGACTTTGGGCAAGTCACTTAGCCTTTGGGTCTGCCTCCTAAGGATGTCGACAACTTTGACCAATGCTGATGAAAAAGAATAAATCCTAAGTATTCCTTTGAAATGACGTTAAGGGAATGGAGGTCAAGAAATCATGTAGTTCAATGTGTGACACCACAAGCGGTGAAGCATCCAACAAGGTATTTAATTTGCATCTTAGTTTCCACATGTATAAAATGAGGGAGTTAGATTAGATGATTTCTGAGGTCTGTTGCATTTCTAAAATGTCATTATTCTTTGATGTTACAAATCAAGTTTCATTTCAAAGAGCTTTATTTTTAAAAAAAAAAACACAACTATACACCCATTTCTTTCATTTTTGGTTCCTCTTAAATTCATGGTGAGGTTGAGAACAAAGTTGACCTGATACCAGAAGGACTAGAAATTAATAATGAGACTAAAAAATTTGTTTGTTTTATGATTTTTTTAAAGAAATGATTGGCCATGTGGACTTTCAAAATGAGTATATTAAATCAGGCTGAACTGAGAGAGTAAACAGTACTTCTAATCCCAATTGGAATCATGACCACTATGCACATAAAATATTTGTAGATGGAGAACAAAACTACTGAGAATATAGCCTCTGTCCAATCTCCTTGGAGTAAATGTTATTTCTACTTTGCTACATGAAAATAATATTGGTATGTGTGTGTGTTTGATGCATAAAAGTATCTGATATCAATGGATGGAATATTGCCTTTTCATTATGTGTCATAATGAAAGAAATCTTTTGTCACTTTGTCTTGGAAGAAAAAGGTGATTTTCTGGCTCTTCACCCTTTGAAAGCCTCTAAAAAAATCAATGAATAAATCATGACATATTTGCCAAGTTTATCTTTTTTGTACCAGCACTGTGTCAGACATTCAAATGACTAGTAAGAAATCTCAAAGTAATACAAATAGCTGGATCCATAAAGACACAGATAAATCAGACGGTGGAAATGAAAAGTGAAACAAACTTAATGTGAACAGAGGAAAAGGAGAATACAGGGGTCAAGGTCAGGTCCAACATCTCAGCAGCAAGGACTTCTGAAGGTTTTGGGGAGAGGAGTCAAGGCAATGTTTAGCCGATGTTTACATTTCCACCATCATGCACGTTCAATACAATTAGTCAGAATTCCTAAATACATCAGGCATGACAAACCTTCTGCCACATCTTCAAATGCTCTCTGACATATGAAATGAGGTGTGTTTAGCAAATTTCAACTTCCTATTTTCTGAATGTTTATTTCACTGGACTTCATTAAGTTGTACTTTTCTAAAATAACAAGCTTGCAATATTAATTATTTCTTAAATTCTAACATTTCCAATCACAGAAAGTCTCTATATTCAAAAACTAAAATCATTCTTTCAAGTAAGAATTCCAAATTATTATCAATTAAAAAAAGGGAGAGCATATATGCACAAAGAAATTTCCCAGGGTTCGAAAGAAAAGACATGAAATATCTACAACTGAGGACTGTGGGGTTTTGTGCAGAGACTTGTCCTTTATTTACATCCCATTTGGGGCATTATTTGTATCTTCTATTACAGGTTGAAAGTCTGGGGTGACCATGCCACAAAAGAACAAAGCTCCTTCTGGCCTTGGAGATCATCCTTCCAAACAGAGAATGAGTGATTAAAGGACTCTCTTAGTTATCCTGGAGATGATCGGAATCACACAGGAGAGGGACACTAGATGAACTTCACATGTTGTATTAAGATATTTATTTGTTTGAGGCCAAGGACTAGGAGATATTGATAGTCTTCTCTAACTAATATGAAGAGAAAGGGACGAAATATTGAATATCTACTTTATGCCACACAATGTGCTAAGGGCCTACTGTCTGTCAAGATAAGAACAAGGATGGCAAATTAGTTTGATTCACATGCCAAACCCTACAATTTTTAGTAGCTTCTGGACACAAGTTTTGAGAAGGATTCTGAGACCATATCTGGAATGAGTAGGAAAAAGTGTAGGAATCAATTAAGGATAGCTACATGGATCTGGTAGAAGAGAGTTGCAGTACGTTTGTTTCACATTTGCTATTCCTGATCTAGAGTAAGTTGCGATATAGTCACATGCAAAGTTATGCCCTCAAAAATGAGTGATTTGCAGACAAAAAAAGTACTAAACAAGTTTAGCTAGATGTAAGGGTTTATATAGAGAAGTGTTTCTCAAACTGAAGACAGTGTACCATCTACTTCAGAATCCCTGGGGTGGGGTCAAGAGTCTGCATTTTTAACCAGCTCCCCAGATGGTCTTTAAGAACACAAATGTTTTTTTGAGAACAAGCATAAGGATCTTTATGGATTTGGTATAGATAGAGTGTTTGACCTGGAGGTCCATAGTTTTTCTGGGCCAGAAGTTTGCATCCAGATCAGTATTTTCAGTTTCAATTTTGTAAATATAATTGTGTTACTTCATCCAAGGTTGATCAGCCTGCAAAAGCTAGATTCCTTCTAAGTAAAATCATAAGAGACTCATTATGAACTGGGGAACCAATTTATTGATTTTCAGTTGGAGATACATAATCATTGACCTGGGGAAAACACCTGTTATGTGAATGGGCCACTACCTCCCAGTGAGAAGTATACACAAAAAGCCAAGCTAGAGTGTAGCCACAGTCATGTGGCAAACCCAGAATGAGAACAAAGGGAGCTGGATGCCCTTGAGAGACATTTCTACCCTATCCCAGATTATAGATGGGGATGTATCAGTCTAAGAACATAGAGTTACCATGTAGAATCAGAGGATCAGGAACATAATTCACTGACCCATCCATTCTATTTAACTCCCCCCTGTCAGTATGTTAACTTGTGCTATATTATACAGTATAAGATTGTGTCTTATTTTATTTTTTAGTCCATTTCAGGTTGGAATATTTTGGGGAGATACTCTAATCCCATCTGTAATATACTTGCCTTCTTCTTATAAGGTTAATTCAGGATGATTCTTGAAGATTGCTAAACACATTTTGCTGTGTAAATTCTTCACCCTAGATATCATGATTCTTCATAACCTTATTCCCAATTCCAGGAGTGCATCTTATTTGGGACTCACATATTCTTTATGATGATTGCAAGTAATACCTATTAATGAATTTTGAGGACAGTAAAATACTAAGTTAGCAGGGATATTTAGACTGAGAAATTTAGATACATTACCAAAGGCCAAAAAGAGAGCAATTTTAGAAAAATGGTGTAATAAAAATGAGGTTTGAAGTCAATATTAAGGTAAAATAGATCTAGAGACCAGAATCAATTACCATTGCAATAATTAGGGCAGATGAAAGTGAACAGGAAGGGCCAACTCAAAGAAATAGAGAAAGAAATTTCAGTAGGAATTGGAGATGGGTTGATTGAAATTAGGAATTAAAAAGAAGAGAGTATTGAAAAGGACTCAAAGCTTGATGCCTGGCAGAATAGCAGGTCTGTTGATGCCAGTAGAGAATTTGGGAAATGCCCCTCCATACACTTTGGAAAACACTATTGCAACTAGTCTCCCATAAGCTTTCTTTGAATTTTCCACATTTTGTTTTTATTTAGGAGTTAAAATTAATTTTATCATTCCCATAAGGTCTGGCCAGTACCAAAGAAAGAAAGGAAGCAAGAAAGAAGGTTTTTCTCCCCCTCCCACTTCCTATAAGTTGTTACGTTGTATGCAATTAAATAGGAGTAAATCATCGCCTGATTATGTACACTCATTCTATAGTCCATCCTGACCCCAAGCTTCAGTTCCCTCATGTCAATGTCATTCTTTGGGGCAGCAGCCCCTTTTCTTCGTGCTTTGGAAGAAATGCTGCCCAAGAAAGAATAAAGCTGGGCTCTGTGGGGGAGATAATGCAATAAAATATGCTTCTGGAAGGGGAGTTTCAAACCCCAAAGCTTCATATGCATAATAACAATAGGGCCTGCTTAGCATTTGGGTTAATTTGGCTGGCTCTCTGATTCCTGAGTTTGACTCCTCCTAGGCTGCTATGCGGTGCCAGGATTCATTAGATATAATATACTGGCTAACGTCTTTGTGGTGCCTGAAAGGCTTACTTAAGGGCTTCAGGGTGAACATGAAGGAAGACTTTCCAAGAGGAAATCTTTCTTCCTGGAACTCTTCATGGTCTGGCCTAAAAGCTTTCAGAAACAACAGTGTCTTTGCCTTACATTCTTTTTCACGCTGCCTCATTGTTCTACTTTCAGAAAGCCATTTTTACAAACCAACTTCTCTCAGTTAGTACTGTGAGGTGGAGGGCAGGTGTTTCACACCTTGTTTAAGATTCTGAACTGCAGGGACAGGGGTGCAGGAGCCTAAGAAAAGAATTCAAGAAATACTTGGCTGAACATCAACAAATATCGCAATGGAAGATGCTTTTTCTACTGAGACTCTTGACCTTTTACTAATGGTTATAGACTCTCCTTATTCCATAATCTTTTCCCATCTCAATTGCAGTGTGTGCTTTCAATTTTTTGCTAACTTGAACACGAGAGACTTCCTGATTGAAGACATGATCGCTTGGGGCACACAGTTCAGGATTTTTCATTAATAACAAGTGAGGTCTTGATATCAATTCTAGATAACCAGTGTCTAATCCATTTTCCAAGTGCCACATGACTTATGTGTCAGAGTGACTCAGGGGAATTGGTCAACAAAATCACCTCCAACTGACATAAACAGTTATTCGTGTGTGCTCCAGGGCATACATAAACGGTTCCTCTTGAACATTCTATTCTCATGCAATTCTCCAAATTCAGCTTATGTCCTACCACCTGACTATTTATAAATCAGAGGGGTTTGGTTAACAGTGGAAGCAAAGGAAATGGCCTATGTCAGAGATAAAAATCAGTTGGCACTGTCCATGGCAGGGAACTTCAGGCCAAGGGCTTTGAGTTTTCAGAAAACTTGGGCAAGGCCATTTCTAGTGGAAACTGATAGCATCAAGTTATATTGATCTGATATAAACACTTGATTCTTTGAATTTCCTTTGTTTTGATTCAACCCTCACCAAGCCACCTTCTGATTTGTATTTGACTTCCTAGAGGGAAAAAAAATTGGGTAGATCTTCTAGACTTGAATAGATCCACTTCAGGGACAGCTATATTTCTCCTATCACTAAAACTAGTAGAATGTTAGCTATAGTTTTATACATTGCTCTCATGAACTTGGTTACTACGAGCTTACTCCTGAGACGTAAATCCACTTTGGTATATCATTTTAAAAATGAGATTTTAAGCTTGCAAAACTGAAGGTCAATCTTTGGGGCATATAAATTCACCAGGGTAATGAATGCTACCATCCACCCAACCAAGCCCTAGGTAGACACATGCTCCTTCTGTAGCATTTTTGCAGATACTAGGCCTTTTGCCCTTTTCTTAAGTAGCTTTTCTAAAACTCCGCTACCTAGATAGAAACTTGCAACATTTGATTATTCATGTCTCTGCTGAATAAAATCTTCTTCCTCAAACTTATAGATCAATTGCCAGATTAGTGTTCTTCAGCTATTATCAATGCAGCCTGGCTGTGTTAAACATGTTTCACAAGCCTAGACCAATGGCAGCAGTTTCTACTCCCCATTTGTTCTGTGGCTCCCATAAATGAATGATTTCTGTCATATCTCCTTGTTCTCTAGTAAGGCACTATTACACTCTTGATGCCACTCCTTCAGTTCATTGACTGGGATAGGGTTGTCCATTTTTCAAAGTAAGTGATATAGTGTATTTCTCAATACTGTATATTTTTTTGACATGATGGTAAAAAAAAGCCAGTCAAAGTATACCTAAGTGCTGCTACTGACACATGATCAACCATTTTGCCAGTGACCCAACGTCACATCTTGTGTAAAAACAGTACCTCTGGCTGTCTCGAGGTCATACATGAAGCTGAAAGAATCCCCTCTACAAGAAAACATATTGGTCAAGATATCCTAAAGTGGTCATAGTCAATTTTGTCTGCTTCAGGTAAGCATTATTTTCCTTCAAGCAACTCTAGACAACCATGAACATTTCATTTCCTTGCCTCTTTCATTTCTGGAATCCCAGCCCTTAGTAATACCTGACATTTAGCTGGCATTTAACCCAACTTGTTGGTTGAATTAACTAAATGACAAATTGTTTTGAATTTTAGTTTTCTGTTCCTAATTTTGTTGTTCTCTCCTACATTCATTATTTTTTCCCTTACACACTTAAAATATTTCTCTTATCCCCCTCATGTCATGATTTTATGCCTTTCTTAGTCTTTCCTGGGGATAGACGATAGAAGTAGTAATAACTAGAAACTTAAAACATCAAAACAAAAGGACAAATGAATAATTTGCTTAAAGCACAGAAGGATCAGTCTAACACTGCAGTTTACATGAAAATTGGTGAGGTTCTAAATGGTGTGTGAATGGGACACCCCTTATAGAAAATATATTCATTATAGTTATTTTTCCTTTCACATAATAAAAAGTAATAGTAATACAGGTAATAACACATTTGTGTAGTGCTTTATGGTTTATGTGTATTTGATAGACATCCTTTCATCTGATTCCTTTAAGAACTGTACAACTGTATCTATACATACCAAACATGTTTTTGGTAAAGATACCAATAGTGTACAACTTCTTGTTTTATACTTTAATTTGTTTTATCTCTCATCCCATTGTCTCCACTTTAAATAGCAAATCACCATTTTATCATTGTTTCTTCAGGTGTTCTCACCTTTCATTTCTTGGTTGTGAGGTCTATATCTCTACTAAACCTCAATATTTTTTAAGTCATTGGATTACATTTCTCGAACAAAGAACAAATGGCTCAGCAAAGAGTAAAATTAGAACCCATCATGCTTTCATGTTATGAATAGATTTCAGAAGATATATATGTTCATGCTTCATTACATTTATATATTTGCTTAAGCATCACACACGTTTCCCAACGCTATACTAAGATCTAGAGCTCTGCTGTTTCCAAAAGCAATAAAATTCTGGGAAAACCCAAGTATGAAGTATGCAACAAATTTATTTGTTCTTACTGCTACTTTGGGTGGCCTTGTAAATTCGTATATACAAAAAGAATCTTAATTCTAAAGTCACTGTCCATGGAGAGGAACAAAAAAAAAGTTTTCTGACATAGAATCTAGGATACTAGGATAAAAGGACAAACACTGTATCATCTTCGTAAACTAGCTGCATAAATGTTTTCCTCTTTCCCATCTCAGGTTTTATTCACTTGGTTGAATAAAACTTCATAGTTGAAACCTGCCAAGATTCTATCGGAATGGTCATTCATCATATTGCATTTATCTCCACATATCAAAAAACAAATTATCTTCTATTTTTCTTGGAAGGTGTAGCATTTCCATCATTGAAATGGGGCTGAGATTGCAAGACAAGTCCAATAAAGGCCTTTTCCATCCTGCCAAGTTCTGTGGCTTCACTTAGCACACTGTACTGGATGGGTGGTGACGGTAACATAGATGTCACTTATGCTTTCAACAGGAGTAAGCAATTAGAAAGGTACAACTGCTTTCTATGGGATCCTCACCTAGTATTTTTTAAATGGTGAAAGTTATTTATTTAGATAACTGCACTGAAGATTTCTTATTTCTGCTTTCTACCTGAAAGTTAGAATAGTGTTTAAGAGAAAATCTTAACTCCTAAATTCCTAATCACTGTCTTAAATGCTACAACTCTGCCTCTGTAAATATGTTTCTCTCTTCCCTAGAGCCTGCTTACATACTTTTAGTTCTTTAATTCTGAATTGCCTGTCCTACAATCTAAAGCTTTTCTGCCAAACTCAACAAGAGAAGAATGGAAGAAGACAGGACTGTCTATCTGCTGACCTGTCCCAATTACCCTGGTGGCTCTGTGGCCCTGTGGACAAGCTATCTGAGGCTCTCTAGCCCCAGAGTCCTCATCTGTGACCATGACTTTGACATGACTTTACTTGATAGTACTAATACACAAAGGGAGAAACTAGTCTCCAACCTTGGGAACTTGTACTTTAGCGACAAGGATATTTTTGATCATTACAATTTTAGATTTTGATTTATTTTGCCTCACATTCAGAGGCTAAAATAGTTTGCTTCTACAGATCTTACTGAATCATTCTACATAACTGATTAGCAGAATATTCCATCCAACTGGTCACCAAATCATTGATTCTCTCTCCTACTATCTTTCCTTTAGTTGAGGTTTGCATTTTATCTCTCCTGGACCTTTAATACACCCACATGACTGCTCTCTTTCATTCCAATCTCCTACACAATGCTGCAAGAAAGTCTTTTCCAGATTGACAACCTTTAA
>JAQZBX010055898.1:0-18304 GCA_029593785.1 Cabassous unicinctus | reverse complement strand
CTCAGGGGAACATTCTAAGAATAGAGATAAATCACACTAAGAATACTGGTTGTTGTGCTTTGCCTAAGATACTAGAGAGGTTGCTTTGGGAAGACCATTGCTTGTTGTACAAGGAACAGAACTGGGACTGGAGTGTGCCAATTGGATATTTCTTAAAAAGATGTCAAATAAAAAATTTAAACAAAAAAATAAAAAATAAATTAAAATGAACAAACAAAAACAAATAAAAAAGATGTTGAAACCCAAAGCCCTAGAACAATAATTAAAAGTTCACTCACAAGAAAGTCAGTGAGGGACCTGCTTCATCCATTATGGGGCCACAAAAAAACAACGTGGTCAAACAAATATAGGACAAGCACAGGTGTTAGTAGGTAGATGAGGATGAGATGTGGACCAAGTCAAGGCAGGAGCAGCAGAAACACTTTCTCCATCTGTGGCCCTTGAGGCTTGGCTCCCACACTGGCTGTCTGTTCTCTCTCCAACCTCGCTTTCCATTTGGCTCTCCATTCATAGGTCCTTTTGCAGTTAGCAAAGACTGTCCTTGTTTTGAAACAATTTTTCACTTACTTGAGTGGATTTTGAAATTTTGACAATTTCTAACAGTGAAAAATACATTTAACCTTGTGATCTGCAAGGCACACATGCACACACACATATGGCTGAAAAAAGATAAGCATTAAATTATTTAGAATGTATCCTTACTGCTTTGAGGCACTCTTGCATTTCTTATGGCATACTTTACTCTATTCTTTAATTCTTACAAAATACAGTATTGACCCTTATATGGGATCTAGTCACAGAATATGCATTTAGTAATTCTTCTACATTTTAGCAATTCTCTGCTTCTTTTTTATCATTGAAATTTCTGTAAAATCACATTCTTTCCTTCATTCTCACAATATATGTTTATTCACTTATTTTTATAAAGAGGCACCAACTGAACAGGTCTGGGATTATAATATATAAAATATTGTCATATCCCTCAAGGCACTCAGATCTGGCAGATAGAAAACACACGGACTTAAATAAAAGCAGCATGAAATCACAGTTCCAAACATACAAATTATGTGCACCTGTGAGGGTGAAAATAAAGTTCAAAATAGATGATGCCAGGCATTCCTGAAGGGAGTTAAGGGTTTCCATAAAGAACAGGACTGAAAAAACTTCAACTGGCACTGTTGTAGAGACCCCAGGAAAAAGGAAGCAGAAATATAAAGTCAATGAATATGGAAACTATGGACTTATGCTAAAGGTGCATGTCAAGTTCAATGTCTTAGAAATCAGAAAGTATGAGGGCAGGTGGCAGTGAGAGGAGATGCTGGCAGGTTGACTGTGGAGATTCAAGCTTATGTCTGAAACTGTGGAATATTTATTTCATTTTCCAGAAAGGGTTGCATGTCATGGAATTTGAACATCAACTTTGTAATATAGAAGTTGCCTGGTTCTATATGAATATCATATTGAAGGTTGCTTATTCTGTGATTGGTAGGAGAGGTGATGAGGGAATGAAAAAGTACCATGAATTTGAGGACATGAGGGATGGAAAGAATGAGACATTTGAAAACTAGAAGACAAATCAGCCTCATTTCATTAAC
This sequence comes from Cabassous unicinctus, assembly GCA_029593785.1. Lineage (NCBI taxonomy): Eukaryota > Metazoa > Chordata > Mammalia > Cingulata > Chlamyphoridae > Cabassous > Cabassous unicinctus. The sequence continues at coordinate 16,709 of JAQZBX010055898.1, read as the reverse complement.
ATTGATATCCACATATTTACTAGAAGGGTGGAACAATGTGAAGCTTTTTAACATATATTAACTACCTCTCAACCTTTTTAGGAGAATGGATGCCATATTCCCTACTATATAGGATTCAAATTTATAATGGTTAACTTCCTATCAAAGTTTATCAGCAAACATGTGGTATATATAAGATTCAAGATCAGTTTTATCTGACCCCAAAATATTGCATTTGATATACTTTGAGTCATGTCGCACACTGGGGGGAAGGTAATGCATTTATGTGCTGAGTTTGGCTTAGAGAGAGGCCAAATTTGAGCAACAAGGAGGCTCTCAGGAGGCAACTTTTAGGCATTCCACAAGACTAGGCTAAGTTTCAATATCAAGAGCAAAGGTTCACAATCATAGTCATCAATATCAATGGCCCATCCATGGACCATCCTCCTTCGCCAGTCATGGCCCCTGCACTTGGGGGACTGTTGATGATCCATTAGAGAACATGGCAGAGCTCTCCAGGATGGGAATTCAATATTCTTTCAGTTTTGTGTGACTTGCCACCACTGTGACAATGCCCTGTGAATATATGAACACATTTATTTACCTTATATGTATGTCCAGGTGAAATTCCTCTCATGTATCCCCCATCACTGACACCCTGCAACAATGATTAACCCCTGCCCCAGTTGTAACCCTTCTGTGATCCAAAGCTTTTTCAAAAATGAAGGCAATAAAGTAGCCATATACAATTAATAGGAAAATGAAAAATAATAATTTTAAATATAAGAAATAAAATACCTAAAAAATTATAAAAACTAAAAGTAAAATAAAATTAAAAGATTGGGCTAGTAAAAAATAATGGAAAATATTTTTAAAAATTTTTGACATTTTGCCTTTCATCACTGTAATATCTGTTGTCCTGTATGTAGACTGACATTTTCTTCCACTTATTCCCTAGTGTGTTACCTTTTTTCATTTTGTTTTCAAAGAAGTTTTAGGTCACAGTAAAGTCACATACAGAACATAGGGGACTACCATATACCCAACATCCTCCCACTTTTCCCCCTTCCCATATTAATACCTCTTTATATGTGAATGGTACCTTTGTTACAACTGATATACAAATAGTGAGTCATAGCCACAATCCATGGTCAATGCTTTGTATTATGGTTTACATTTTAGACCACACACTTTTATAAATTTTGATGATATTTTACATGGCCTGTGTTCATCATTGCAAGATCATGTAGAATCCTTCCATTGCCCACTAAATACCCCTGTTTGATCTATTCTATAACTCCCAGGAATGAGCCTTCCTGGCACTGAGGGATTACTACAAAGTACCAACTAGCAATGCAACTGGAAAAAAAAATAACTGGAAAAATAAAAGGAGGAAAAGGTTAAGACAAATGAGTTTATATGGCCGAGAGACTTCAAAGTGAGTCAGGAGGTCTTCCCAGAGGTAATTCTTATGCACATCTCAGCAAGATCTCATAGACTGCCATGGTAGATAATACCCCCACATAGTGGGGCACCTGAGGGTTCTGGAGACACCCAGGTATTGTGGTTATGGTAGATATCTCTGGAGTTTGGTGCCTTGCCAGTGGACCCTGCTTTAGAGTTTGTGCTCCTGAGAATGACAGAGTTGGACTCAGTTATGGCTTCCTTACACATGGCTCATCTGTCCCTTCTATTTAAACCTATACTTGGTGCTGGAGTTTGTATGTGTACATCCAAGAGACTGGAATCTCTGGGCTGTCCATTTGCCTGCTGGGTCCTGAGCCTCAGCGGAGTTACAACACCTACTCTCTTATTCATTGGACTCACCTAGGCCAACTAACAAGGAGGTGAGGATGGACAACAACCATACCAACTAATGCGAGAGGTTACAATTGCAAGCAAGAGAGTCCTATCCATTGGCTGTATGGGATCAAAGATTCCTCTCAATTAGAGATGGAGTGGACATCACCATCCCAGAATCCACAGGATTGGGAAATGAACTATGGACTAGAGTGGGTTTACTGGTATTCTATTATAGTTTTATTGTGATTCTAAAAATGGAAAAAATTACAACATTGATGTGGAGGCAGTGGCCACTAGAGACTCTGGGGGCAGGGAGAGGAAAAAACATGTGTAACATGCGGGGCTTTTCTGAGACTTGGGAATCATCCTGAATGACATTGCAATGACAGATATAGGCCATTTTACATCTTCCCATAACCTACAGAATTGTGCGGGAGAGAGTGTAGACTACACTGTGAACTATGTTCCATGCTCAGTAGCAATGCCCTAGGATGCGTTTATCAATTGCAATGAATGTACCACACTAATGAAGGATGTTGATTATGTGGGAGGTATGGGGATTGGAGCATATGGGAATCCATATATTTTTTGTGTAACATTTATGTAGCCTAAGAATCTTTCAAAAAAAATAAAAAATATGTTAAATAAAAATTAATATACTTTGAAATCTTTCTATGGTGTAACTTAAAAAATTCCCAACATTTGTTGTACTATATTATATTTTCTTTTGTGAGATATTTGTTTATTCCCTTTACTCATTTTACTCTTGGAGTGGTCAGTCTGCTTGATGTAATGGCATTGTAAAAAGATACCTTTACTTTTGTTTGGATAAATATTTTTTTTTGCTTTCTATTATTTATTTGTGTGCATTTACGGGATATAAATGGGTTGAAATGCCACCATAACACACGTAGGTTTTCTTCATCAAAGTTTCTCAGTGAAGACCTGAGCTTATGTCTTATAGTTTCTTTCAAGTCTATTTCATCGTGTTCTGCCTCTGCTTCTTGAGCACATTTTATGTATCTGTAAACACAGGGTAGAATTGATTACAGGGGGAAAATGGTATTATCAGGGCACCAGAAAGCCCAGGAGTTCTGTGTGTGTGTGTGTGTGTGTGTGTGTGTGTGTGTGTGTGTGTTTGTGTCTGTGTGCTTGGTGGGATGACTGTCTGCAAAGTAGGAGAATCTGAGCTCATAAATTCCAATATTTGTCTCATATAGTAGTGAGTTTGGTTGCAAACCTATAGAGGGCAATAGGAATGACTCTATTTAATTTTCAGGGCTACATTTGCAAATAAATTAAGTGGAAGAGGTACATGTGGAGAGGGAACTCTGTGTCTTGAAGTTTCACCAGCAGTGAGACCACCTGGTTCTTTAACATTCTCAGACTCCATCTGTCATACCTGCCCCCCTTACTCAATCTCTTGCCACACTTGCTTCTTTGGTGACCATGAACATCCTAAACACTGCCTTTCCTTTGGGCCTTTGCTCTTGACATTCCCACTGAAGAACACAAACGTCCGCACGTATCCTAGTTGCTCACACTTTCTCTTATACGAGGTTTCTGTACAATTATTTCCTTGTATGATGATGTTACCTGAACACCATGTGTAAATAAAATGATGTCTTTACTTTCCCTTTTTTTAACCTTCTTTCTTTTCCTTGCAGCACGTGTAACAATAGGGAATACCACAATTACATTTTTCATTCGCTTATATTCTTTCACCAGGGAAAGACCTTAAATATATGTCCCAGAGACATAAATCTTCCATCTGTTCATATGCTGGGTGAGGCTTGAATCTCAAGAAAGCTGTAGGTACTACTTACTCTCCATTTCATCAGACAACTAATAAAGGATGTTCACTCAGGACAACTAATAAAGGATGAAAATTAACAAAGCCCAACTCAAGAATCACAGTGTATCTTCAATTGCAAGCAAGACAGTTCCATTCATCTGCCTCATGTGATTTAAACCCCCTCTCAATTGGAAGCAGAGTTGGGCATCACCAAACCCAAATCCTCAAGTAGAGCAATGAACAAACATAAAGGGTAGGGAATGTCAGTATTGACTAAAGTAGATGTATTTTAGTAATGGAAGAATGTGTAATATGGATATAAAGTCAGTGGTCACCAGAAGTTCTGAAGGGAGGGTGAGGGAAGAATAGGTGTAACATGAGGCATTTGTGAGATATTGGATTCTGTCTGCATATTACAATGCTGGATACCAGCCATTATATATTTTTCAAAATGCGTAAATTTGTGCAGTGCAAAGTGTAAAATGTAAGCTATAGACCAAGTTTAGTAGCAATGTTTTAATCTATGTTCATCAACTTTAACAAATGTACCACACTAATGAAAAGTGTTGTTAACTGGGGAAAGTGTGGAAGGGGGAGGGTATATGGGAACCCCCTATATTTTTAATGTAACATTTATGCAAGTTAAATCTCCTTTAAAAAGAAAAACTAAAAATTAAAAAAAATATATTCTTCAGTATTGTATTTATACTGCTTTTATCTTTTATTCCAATTAATCATCTACCAGCTTTTATAGATCTGCAACTTACTGTCACAATAATATGGAGAAGTATGATGTTTTGCTCTCAGTAGAGCCTCTCAGTTTATTATAGAACCTTTACTCAGTGAAGTGACTTACAACCTACTAAAAGCTATATGTTTTCCTAGAATATTCTCAAGCAAGAATATCACATACATATTGTTTTTCTTTCTTGATGCAATTTTTGAATTCAGATATTTCTGATATTTTCCTTGTGTCTAAAATTCATTTATAATACTGGTATGTGTTATTTGGAATGTTTTCTTTCCTGTGGACTTTATTCTTAATTGAGGACAGGGCTTATAAACTTTATGAAAATGCTGAGTACTTGAACATATAAAACGACAGTGAAATTTATGGTAATAATCACAATAAATACCTTATTCCATCTTTGTAGATGTCGGCAAGAACAAAGCAAGTACATTTATGCTCATTTGAGCTATTTCAGATGGAATTTAAGTGAGATGATTTCTTATTTAAAAACAGGAAAAATGTGATTAACATTTGTGTATAGCATTTACTCTTAAAATGGCAACGTAAAATTGTCATTTTAGATAGAGTAGGTTTTCAATATGGAAAAGGTATAAACAATGGATTTGTCATAGGGAAAGAAATGCACACCGGTAGAATAAATGTTTTGTGCAAGGTCACACATTAGTTTTTGAATGTTTGATAGCATAAAGCACATTTTTTTTGTTTCACTGGTTATATGATTAAGTGACAGAGGAACTAGACATAGCTTTTTAGATTATGAGGCAATTTTAGTTGTTGTTGCCTGAAACCAAAGGTAATTATATAAATGGTAAGTACATTTTAAAAACCACAAGATGGTGAGAAATAATATAAAAACTAATTAGCGATTTCCAGGAAGATGATGTTGAAGTAGGTAGGCAGAATTTCAACTCTCTCACAAATAACAGTGGAGAAAGGGCAATAATATACCCAATGGAGCTGTTTAGGGGATCTGCAGAACAAGAAAGTGTTGTGCATCATCCAGGAGGAAGCAGGACAGAGAGACAAAGAGGCCAGAGGAACACCATGAGTTACTTGCCCCTGTTGCTGGGAAAGGCATATAGACCTCACCCTCAAGGCAAATAAATGTGGTGAAATTCCTGGATCACTACAACCAATAGGGTGGGAAAGAGCATTCCCTAGGAGGAAGAAGGGTCTCATGGAGGAGGGAGAGTGATTTCTTTCAGTGGGTTTAGCCAGCTAAGCTCCCTCTGAATATAAAAGAAAGACCCCATCTAGCACTCAGGTAGTCACAGGGAGAGGGGAGGGTGGATCTGATCAGGCAGGCTGTCTCACCCAGCCACCCAGATAGAGAGATGAACTAGGTCAGTGAGGCTATGGAGACAGGTGCCTAACCAGCACAGCTCCAGATCTGGTAAATTCTTAGAAACCCAACTTGTCTGAGGTAACTGTGGCAGAAAAGCCAGATAAGCTTTCAGAAGTCGACTTACCCTGTGGATTGGGTGTAGCTCAGTGGAGTAATTCCTTCCTTGCATATAGGAAGTCCCTGGTTCAATTTCCAGTACCTTCTCAGAGAAGGGATCCAGAGAGTGATTCACCAGGTTATCAGGCACCAAGCTGGCACTTTATGATAATGAAGGTATAAACTGAGATTTTTTGTTTGTTTGTTTTAGGATTATTTGATCCGTTTTTTTTATTTTTATGGGTACTTTTTTTCTTTTCTTTTTCTTTAATTTATTTGCTAAAACCAAGTACCTCACCTGGAAGGGTTGGCTTCAGGGTATTGATTGATCTGCACAGTCTACCTGAGAGGCTCCATAGGAGCTTAAGATGGAAAACTGTTTATCCTGGGTTGTTTTCTTGTTGGTTTGTTTCTTGTTTGTTGTCTTTTCCCCAACTTTGTTTCTTTTTTTCTTTTACTTATATTTTCTACATGCTTTTTTTCTTTTCTTTCCTTCATTTATCCATATTCTGTCTTCTGTTGTCTTTTATTTAATTCCACATTTTCTTGTTAGGTCTTCATTTTTTCTATTTATCTCTCTTTCTTTTTTTTTACTTGTCATTTCTTCTCATCTTTCTGGTCTTTTAATTCATTCTATTTTTTTTCTGTACTTTGTTTCTTGTTTCATTCTTTCTATTCCACCTTTTTAATTTTATTCCTTTGTAATTTTTATGATATATTACTTGTATTTTCCTAGCTCTTGTATGGTTCCTCTTCTACATTTTCTATTATTATAACTATTATTCTTTCTTTTTCCCCACTCCTAATATTATTTGTCAAGGGAAAACAGACAACTGCAAAGATATAGAAAAAGAGGAACCAAGTGTCAAAAAGGAGCCATATTTCAACAAAACAAAACAAAATAAAACCCTAGAGTAGAAAGAGAAGCTAAACAACCAAGTAAATACATCAAGATAAACAGAGACTTAGACAGAAACAAAAAAATTACAGAAAATACTAAGAAACAGGAAAACATGGCCCAGTCTAATGACCAAATAAAAAACAGAAGGAGATGAAGAATGTGGAACAACTAAGAAAGAATGTCCAAACAAATATCATGAATCAACTTAATGAAATGAAGGAAGAGATAAAAGATATTAAGAAGTCACTGGTGCAACATACGGAAGAAATTGTAAGCATACGTAGAAAGATCATGTATCTGATGATGATGAATGACACAATGCAAGAAATAAAAAATATCCTGGAAGCACATAATAGCATATTTGAACAGGCAGAGTAAAGAATAAGTGATGCTGAAGACAGTATATTGGAAATAAGAAAGATAGTAGAGCAGATAGATAAGAAGATAGAATAAATCCAGCAGGGACTCCGGGATTTGAATGACAACATGAAATAAACAAGAATATGCATTATAGGAATCCTACCAGGAGAAGGAAAGGGGGCAGAAGGAGTATTGGAGGAAATAATGGCTGAAAATTTCCCAATTCTATTGAAGACATAGATATACATGTTAAGGAGGCATAGCACACATGAAATTATATAAATCCTAAGCCTAAGATATATACTTATCAAATTGTCCAATCATTAAGACAGAAAGTGAATACTGAAAGCAGCAAGAGAAAAGAGATCCATCACATACAAGGGAAGCACAATAACATTAAGTGCTGATTTCTCAACTGAAACCATGGAGGCAAGAAGTCAGCGGTATGGCATAGCTAAGGTGCTAAAAGAAAAAATCTGTCAGCCAAGAATTCTGAATCCTGCAAGGGTAACATTCAAAAATGAGGGATAGTTCAAAATACAGATAAACAGAAATTAAGAGAGTTTGTCAACAAGAAAACTGCTCTTCATAAATGCTAAAGGGAATTCTGCAACTTGAAAGGGAAAAAGGAGAGAGAGGGTTGGAGATTTTAGGAAGGAGGATAATTGGTAAACATAACTAAAAAGTAAAAAGAGAAACAAAAACCACCTATGACATATATAAACCCAAATAACATGTGGCTAATGTATGTAAAGCCTTGATAGAAATAACATTGAATGTTAATGGATTAAACTATCCAATCAAGAGGTATCAAGCCTACACAAGTTGGAGAGAATGGCCTCTTCAAGAAATGTTGCTTGGAGAATTGGATATCCTTATCCAAAATAAGTGAGAGTGGATCAACATCTCATGCTCTATACAAAAATTAACTCAAGATGGATCAAAGATATAAATATAAAAGCCAAGACATAAATATCTTAGAAGATAATATAATGGAACATCTATGAGATCTTTTAATAGGAAATGTTTTCACCAAATTTACACCCAAAGCCAGAGCAATAAAGAAACATGGAGAAATGGGAACTCCTCAAAATAAGAAACAATCTTGTGTACTTCAAAGGATTTTGTTAAGAAAGGGGAACGGCAGCATAATCAATGGAAGAAAATATTTGGTAACTATCTATCTAACCCATTAGACTGGTTGCTATTAAAAAAAAAAACATCTAACTTTGAAGTCTCTTATTAGAGAGAGTCTAAAACTGCCCACAAGAGAGTCCCATCAATCAACCATCTAGGATTGAAAACCCCTCTCAATTAGAGATGGAATGGACATCAATATCTTAGAATCCTCAAGATTCGGGAGTAAAATATGGATGAGAGTGGAAATACTGGTATTCTATTATAGACTTATTGTGACTCTAGCAATGGAAGAAATTATATCATGGATGTGGAGACAGTGGCCACTACAGGTGCTTAAGCCAGGGAGAGGGAAAAAGAGGTGTAATATGTGAGAATTTTCAGGACTTGGAATTGTCCTGAATGACATTTCAATGACAGATACAGGTCATTATATATCCTGCCATAACACAGAATTGAATGGGAGAGAGTATAAACTTCAATGTAAATTATAATTCATGCTTAGTGGCAATGCCCCAAAATGTGTTCCTCGATTGCAATGAATGTAACACACTAATGAAAGAAGTTGTTAATGTGGGGAAAAGTGGGAGGTGTAAGACGTGGGGCATATGGGAATCCCTTGTATATTTTTGCAGCATTTTATGTAATCTAAGTATCTTTTAAAAATAAATATAATGTATAAATAAAAACAAAGCTAAACAAAACAAAAATCTCTACTGGATGTTGGAGAGGATATGGCTTCTATTAATCATCTAAAAAGAGTGCTGATGCAATGTAACCAAACTCTGTTGGCTTTTATATAGGTTATTTATTTGGATTAGAAGCTTACAGTCACAAGGCCCTAAGGAGTTCAACTTGAGTTGAGTACCATAAGAGGTACTTTCTTACCCAAAGTCATTAGCCACGTGTTGGAGCAAGATGTTGGGTAATGTCTGTGAGAGTTCAAACTTCCTGCTTCCCCTTAAGGTTCCATGGTCCCAGCTTCTTCCAAAATCAGCTGTACTCTGGTGTAAGGTTTGTTTCTTTCCCCGTGGCTCATTTCTTTCTGGGCTCAGCTGCTCAGTTCTCTTCACAAGTCAGCAGCATACTATCAGGCTCATCTCTCTTCCTGGGACCTCTGCTGTGTCTAATGAGCTGTCTCTATTCCTCTGTGTTCTTCTTCTCTGCGTGTTTACATCCATTTGAGCATCAGTTTTATCCTCAAGGGGGCTAGGACTCAATGCTGATTCATAATCTAATGACATACTTGGATTAGAGCACTAATTTTAACATAATTTAATCAGACATCTCAGTTGAATCTCATATGATCAAAGTGTAATCATTCCAGAGGAACCAACCAGTTTACAAACATAATTTATATTTCTTTTTGGAATTTTTAAATAATATTAAAATGCAACATGGATGAAAGTGAACACTTGTCCACTGCTAGTGGGAATGTAGAATTGTGCAACCATTGTGGAGGACAGTTTGGTGGTTCCTCAGGAAGTTAATTATAGAACTGCCATATGATCCACCAATCCCACTTCTGAGTATATACCCAGAAGAAATGAAAGCAGGGACACAAACAGATATATGCACACCAACATTCATAGCAGCATTATTCATTATTGCCAAAAGTTGGAAGCAACCCATATGTTCATCATCCAATGAATGGGTAAGCACCCTGTGGAATATACATAAAATGGAATATTATTCAGCTAAAAGAAGGAATGCAATAATAACACATGAGATAACAGATGAAACTTGAAGACCTTATGTTGGCTGATGTAAGCCAGGCACTAAGGACAAAATATTATATGACCTCACTAATATGACTTAAGAAAATTGAGCAGGCTCACAGCACTAGTATCTGGAAGATAATTTATCAGGAGGCAGAAAGGGAGTAGAGGGTGGTGAGCCAATGCCCATATGGGAAAAATCTATGATAAGTGGAATAGTGTGATTGGGCAGTGGATGGGCATGAAAATGTTGCAGTGATGTGATTGGGTTCAGTGGTGCTGGTCTGCGAGGGGAGTAGGGTAGGGTTTGGGTGGGACTCTGCATGAAATTTGGGGAAAGTTGTGGTAAGGAGCAGGTGAACTCTGGGGATTTGCAGTATGGTTAAAATTATAATGTTGAGAATGTTGTTTTGGCAAATATGGTAGGGGATGGTTACTGGTGTAGGGCATTTGATGTGGGGTGAAAGGGAATATCTGGGCCAAGCTTCCCTGGAATATGTAAGTGTTCATCTTGTTATAGTATGTCATCTCATTTGGTGGAGACTGACAAAATAAACAAAAAATATTAAACTCCCATCCTGGGGAGTCCTGCTGTGTTCTCAGTTAGAGGGACATGAATCCCTTGAGAACATAGGCATGCTTAATAAAAGAAAACAAACTAATATGTAAAGACCTCAATATTATTGCAAGTAACTATGAATCTTATTCTTGAAAAATTAAAATTTAGCTGTTACCATATGTTCCAAGGGGAAGGTGAGGGAAGAATAGAATAGATGAAATATAGGGCATAAAATTGCCCTATTAGAATTAGACATTAGAATTGTTCTGCATGATCTTGCAAAAGTGGATACAGTTCTTTTAAAAATTTGTCGAAACCTATAAAAGTATACAGTCCAAAATGTAAACCATAATTTATACATTAACCATGGTTAATAGCAATGCTGCAATATTTGTACATCAATTGTAACAAATGTACCCTGTGCATGTAAAATGTTAATAATATGTGAGAGTGGAAAAGGGGGAAGGTATTGGTTATATTGGAATCCCCTGTAGTTTTCTATGTGACTTTTCTGTAACCTAAAGCTTCTTTAAAGGGAAAATTTTAAAAAATGCATTGGAGGAATATACAAAAGAAAATGTCACTATACATACAAGAAATTAGATTTTACAATGATGAAAGACACAATGTCTAAAACTTTTTTATATTATTGCAATTTTATTATTTTTGTATTTTATTTGTTATTTTAAACAATTAATATTTGATTTATTTATGTTTTTTTTATTTTGTTGGCTACATTTTTGGAGATATTTTGGATCACAGAAGGGTCTCAACTCTGGCAAAGGAGGATCACTGGTGTGGGTTGTCAGTAAAGGGAGATATATGGGAAGTGGTGCATATGGGGCATGCCTCTAAAGCATATGAATATGTTCAAGTGTTCATGGGGCATTTTCTAAATGGGTGGAGGCCCACACAATAATGGAAAGAATATTGAGTTCTTATCCTGGGTAGTTCTGCTATATTCTTCAATAGCATGGCAAAAATTCCCCAAGTACATGGGTAATGTCTAGTGAAGGAAGAGAGACTATTATGCCAAGCCCTTGATATTGAAGATTGTAACTATGAACCTTCTTTTGTGAAACTGAAACTTAGCCTAGTCTTATGTACTGCCAAATATTTACCTCCTGAAAGCCTCCTTTTTGCTCAAATGTGGCCTCTCTCTAAGCCAAACTCAGCATATAAATGCACTACCTTCTCTTTGGCATGGGACATGACCTCCAGAGATGAGTCTCCCTGGCAGCAAGTGAGTATTACCCAGCTCCAGCTAGCAATGTATCTGGAAAGAAGACCTTGACCAAAAGGGGGAAATATTAAATACAAATGAGTTTCTAAGGCTAAGATATTTCAAAGTGAGTGAGGAGGTCTTTCTAAAGATTAAACTTATGCATGTCTCAGCAGGATCTCATTGACTGACACAGGAATAAGTGCCTCAAACACTGGGATTCCTGAGGGCTCTAGAGACATCTATACACTATAGGTAAGGTAGATAACTGCAGGAATTCAGCAACCTATCAGTGGGTTTTACTTAAGAATTTATGCTCCTCAGTGTAACAGAGTAAGACTCATTTATAGATTTCCCACGTATGAGTGTTCTGCTCCTTTTATTTGAACCTATAATTAGCACTATACTTATTAAATGTCCCATAGTCTTAAATCTTTTCTCTTTTCATCTGTCAGTTGAGCCCTGAATCTCAGCAAAATTGCAACCCTTACTCTCCAAATCATTAGAATCACTCAGGACAAATAACAAGGAGATGATGATGGACAACACCCATCCCAAGGAACAGAGAGTGTTTGCAACTGCAAGCAAAATAGTTGCATCCATCTGTCCCATGGCATGTAAGCCCCCTCTCAGTTAGAAACAGAAGGAGCATCAATCATCCTAAAATTCTCAAGATTTGGAAATGAATAATGGGCTAAATTAGACATTATTATTCTATTATAGACTTACTACTATTCTAGCAAAGGAAGAAGTTTTATTATTGATATAATGGCAATGGCAACCGGAGGTTCTGAAGGGAGGGAAATGGAAACTGGTGTAATATGGGGGCATTTTCAGGACATTGGAATTGTCCTGCATGACATTGCAGTGACGGAAACAAGCCAGTATATATTTTGTCATAACCTACAAAATTGAGTGGGACAGAATGTAAAGTAAAATGTAAACTATAGTCCACGGTTAGTAGCAATGCTTCAATATGTGCTCATCATTTATAACAAATATACCATACTAATGAAGGATGTTGTTATTGTGAGAAAGTGTGGGAGGGGGAGGGGTTGGGTCATATAGGGAGCCCTATATTTTTCATGTAACATTTATTTAATCTAAAGCTTCATTTTAAAAAAAGACACTGAGTGAGCAAAAAGAAAACATTGAAAACCTCAAAAGGAAAATAACAGCACTTATGGGAATGAAAGACAAGGGATAAGATAAAAAATATATTATATAAAATAAACGTTATGCTAAGTGAAAGAAACCAGACACAATGCATGAGTCCATTCATATAAAATGTAAATATATATCAATTTATAAAGAATGTATTATGTTAGTGGTTGTGAAGGACTGGAGTAATGAAATTGTTCTAAATTTTTGTGTTTATGAATTCACAATATTTTGATTATACTAAAATCCATTGTTTATACACTTTGAATAAATCCTATGGTATGTGAATATATCTCAATAAAACTGCTAAATAAATAAATAAATATATGTTCAAGGATATCCAGAAATAGCAGATATGTATTAGTAGGGGAAGTATAGAGATTGAGAGGTGAAGAATTTTGTTAATTGCTTGTTTGTCTTTTGTTTATTATTATTTTTGAAATAATGAAAATGCTCTAGTAATGATTGAAGCAATGAATGCCCAAGAATGTGATTATATCAAATACTATTGATTATACACTTTGGATAAATTGTATGCTTTGTTAATATATACCAATATAATGGATTCATAAAAAAATATCAGCTCACGTCCACAGCTCAGTCTACAGTACAGCCCTGTAATGAAAATGAGAGCCACTGAGTGTACACTTAGGATGGATTGTACAAGGCAGGGGGCCATATAACACAGTGAATACTTTGGTGAAAGATGGACTTGTGGTTAACTGTATGAATATGAGAGTGTTCTCTCATGAACTACAATACATATTCAATATTAATACATGGTGTTAATAATAGGCTGGTTTGTGGGAAAAAATACTCCAAATACATGCTATGGACTATAGATAGCCCCAATATTATGACAATTTTCTATCATGATTTGTAACTTTGTGTTACAACAGTGTAAAGTGTTGGTGGTAAAGAGATGTATGGGAATCGTGTACGTCATGCATGATTGTTTTCTTAACTCACAACTTCTCAAATAACCAAAAACGAATTTTGTAGCTATAAATTTAAATTTTGGAAAATACTTTTAAGCAGTAATTAATCCATACATATTTCAAATTAAGTGCAATATTGAAGAATATTTAGAATGCTAAATCTCTAACTTTTCGAGGATTATGCTTCCATAATACTTTGTTTTAATAGCATTTTAGAGTTTAGCAAGTGTGTAACCATCTATTCTCATTTGTGCCTCACAAATGGAAGATAGACTAGGAAACTGATGGCGAAAATCTGAGGCCTGCAAAATGGTGCTCAAATGCAGTTTTCATACTTTATATCATGCCACACACTTTCAGCTCATTTCCCTCCCAAAAAAAAACAAAGCATTCTATTGACTCTGTGTGGTATTTTCTCAGGCTGTAGGTGATAGATCAAAAGTTTCATTAGATGTGGTCATGGCAAACAAACCAAATGCAATTGTTTCCTTCAGGCATAAAGTCTGCAGTGGTCCAGTGTGAAAGTAGTTAATGGCACATCTTCCTCAGGAGTGGATACAGGGTTCTGGCAATGTCAGTGTGTCAGCACCACCGCTGGGTCTGATACTTGATGATTTGAGAGACACTAAAGTTTAAACGAATCCAAAGAAACACTTCAGAAGATGGGAATGGGTTTTCTGTAGCGTAAGCATTATGGTTAATTCTAAAGAAGTATGAAAAATTAAGGAGGCTGTGGTTTGTCTCTCTCTCCGGGTGGGAGAGGAGACCCCGAGCTGGTGGCCCGGCTGGCTTGTGGGGGAATCCGGTGTGGAGGGCAACGCAGTAAAGAAGCTGCGGAGATGAGGCTGGTGGCGCAGGTCTACTTTATTAGGGAAGTGCAGTACAATTTATAGAGTTTAGGGCTACCGTGTAGCCCGCTGATTGGTTGGAGGCAGCGTCTGTGTGATGATTGGTTACAGTCAGCTGTTGCTGGGTAAAGGGCTAGCTGGCAGGGGAGGTGGGTGGTGCCCACAAGGCTCATAGGCCGCTTATGTCCAAATAAGGTAATATTGGGGGAATACAGGGGCAGGGGGGAGGAGGCCGCAATGCTGAGTCATTGGATCCGCCATTTTGAGGTGGTTGCCATTTTAAATGCATACCAACAAAAAATTCCATTTGCTATGTCAGGTAGTGGGTCTGCTTGGCAATCTAACATTTTAGGGAATTGAACCAAGGCAGGTTGAACTTGGGTCCAAGTGTACACCTAAGCCAGTGGTAGCAGGTCATGGTATTTGGATGTCCTCAGAAGCAGCAAGGAAGGTATATCCCATGATGTAATGGTTTGATGTGGCCAATTAAATGCCTTCTCTATAGTTTGATCCTTTATAATCTACCTAACAATTTTCTATATATCTTCTTGCCCTGAACCCAGAGCCTAACATTTGTGTGATTCATGCATTGTCTATTACTGTAGCTCTCCCAAGGTTTGTGTTTTCTCCAAAATGTATTTTAATAACATTTGATAGCTATTAGGAGTAACAGATATCTTTCTAGATTACACTATATTACTTTTTGCTCCTAGAAAATAATTTCATGCATTTTGGTGAAGAAAAATATATCTACAAAGTTGAATGAATGTATCATAAGATGAGTAGTCTAGTTTTTACATATTATCATTATGTAATGAATATTTTATTAGGTTCTATAAGCAAGCCCATGTAGATAAAAACTTACCAGTTTTTCATTCCTAAGCCCAGAGGATACCACTAGATATCACTACAAAAATGTGTAATACTTTGGAAGAAATACTCAGGATAAGAAGTCTCCTCTGAGTCTGCATTTAGCTGTGTGACCTCAAACAAGCCATTTTAAACTCTCTGTGCCTCAGTTTCCTCATTTATTAAAAGAGAATTTATCAATAAAAGGCATATTATCTCCAGCTCTGATTCTGCAATTTTTATCCATAGGACTTGAGTAGTAGGGTCAGACTCAAGAACTCTTGTGCCCAAAAACACAACCACTAAATACATGTGGCTACTGAGCCTTTGAAATATGGCTAGTCCAAATTGAGATGTGCTATAAATGTAAAACACATACCAGATTTCCAGGAAATAGTATTAAAAATATGAAATATAAATTCACAATTTTACATTGATTATGTATTAAAATGATCATACTTTTGGACATACTGGCTTAAATTAAACATATCAAAATTAATTTCTCCCATTCTTTTTTGCTTTTTTTCATCATGAAAAAAATCTATATAAGGAAATGTACAAATTAAGAAGAAACTTTCATGGGGATCCAGCAAAATGGCATCAGTTTAAATGGGCACTCACCATCTCTTTTGCAAAAAACAGCTGAGAAGGGGCAAGATCCTGTTTAAGTGATCAGTTTTGGGAACCAACAAGCAGGAGTTTTCAGGGCAATGATCTGGAGGGAACTGGGCAAAGAGATAAAAAGCCCAAGGGAAAACCATGAGATTTTTGCCCTGGGGGCTGCAACAACTGACAGCTAAGCCCCACCCTCAAGGCAAAAAGCCACAAGCCCTGACTCTGCTGGCCACTGAGTGGGATGCAGCTGTCTCTGGAAGTAAGTGTGTTCTGGCAAAGTGTAGAAAAGGGTTTCCTTTCTGTGGGTTTGGTTACTCAGACCCCATCATACCAGCTGGCAACGGGTGGCTCTGGGAAGAGAGGAGAGGTGAATCTTCTTAGGCAGCCTGATTTGCTAGCCGACCTTGGAGAGAGGTACTTGGGCTGGAGAGGGTGGAGTCAAGCAATTGACTAGTCCTGTGCTGAAAATTATCAAAATTCCACCTCCCCTATGGGAGGTGGGCAGTAGGAAGTGCTTAATAACCTTCTAAGGGCCTATTTAGTGTCCCCTGGGAGAAGGGAGAGGTCTGGAAGAGGGTTGAGAGTCATTTCTCTGAAGTGAGTTTGGATACCAGGGTCCCATTTGAATTTCA
>JAQZBX010055897.1:0-18305 GCA_029593785.1 Cabassous unicinctus | reverse complement strand
AAAAAAAAAAAACTACTAGGACAAAGAGAAAATCCTAAAAGCCTCTGGAGAGAGAGGAAGAGAGAGAGACAAAAGTCACCTACAAAAGCAAAAGTAAGACCAGACATATCAGCAATGCTAAAACAGAAGGGCAGTGTCTTTAAGCTCTGAGCAAAGAAAATGGTTTTCAAGAGCCACACTATTAATCAAGTATCACAGCAAAATAAAGATTTTTTAAATATATAAGCCTTACAGCCTATAAAAAAATTAGTGGTGGACATAATACAGTATAACAAAAAGGATAGTAAAAAAGAGGCTTTATGGGATTCAAGAAAGAGTGACTAACAAATATAACCTAAAAAGAAGAGAAGGAAGTTAGTAAAAAAATAAAAAAATAAAAAGACTTTTTAAAATCCATTTGACTACTTCATTTAGAAGAGTCTCTTTCAAGTAGTAAACCTTTAATGACAACTTGTATTCCCTTTATTGTGGATTCAATCAAATGATAGGTTCTATAGAGAACAATATTGGTATAATCATAACAAGGTAAAGGCTGCTCTTGGTTTTCCATCTTTAAAGTCATTTACTGAGAACGAATGAAGACTTAAGTATACTTATAGAATATAATGTAAATGTTATAAATCTTCCCAAAAATTTAAGACAGGGAAAGAAAGAAGAGATTAAAGGGGAAAATGACTAATCTCCTTATACTCCATGTCAGAGAGTATATAAAGACTGTTTAGATGTAATAAATAAAGAAGTAAATATATATGCATATTAAAATTATAACAGTAAACAGAGGAACTTAACACAGGAATGATGTCTAGGAATTGTCTCTGGGAAGTGGTATTGAGTGAAGGACTGGGAGGGATACTTTTACTTCTTTAATTATAATTATTTTCAAGTTTTGAAATTATGGATGATGAGCTTTTTACTATTTTTTTCTACACTTCCTGATACACACACATATATAAAATGACATCCTTTAGGCAATAGGGAACAACTGAATAGTGTTAAGCAGACAATCACATACAAAATTTTAAATATAGCTTTTAGGAACATTACTCTGCTAAATTGCAAAGAGTGGCCTGGGGTAGACAGACTGGTGTGAAGGAGCCTGGCTAGGAGGAGATTCTTCCCATTTCCAAGTTTCTATTTTGCTTATTGTCCTCACCTCCCATTTGGTACTTACTGCCTGGAAATGAGGAGGCTCCTGAATGGTAAAAAAAATAATAATAATAACTACCATTACTCACCCACTTCTCAGGACCAGGATTTCAAGTTTGCACCATCAAATCTTTGTTGTGTTCTTTCCCTCTCCTACCTCTTCACTTAGGACCTACTCTCTCCTTGAAGACTTGTTCAAATCTCTGCTCCTGCATGGAGCCTTTTCCAACTGTGTTATCTCTTAGAGATTGTTACAAAGACAGAGGAGGAACCCTTTCTCTACTCTGAACTCAGAAAATAAAAACAAATAGTGTAGGTATGTTTTTTGAAGATAATAAATTAGTTTGATGATAATAAGAGCTGAAATTTAAAGATCAGAGACTGTTCTCCTTCCCACAACACCTCATATAATATTAGAAAGAATTGGATCCTCTTCACTGTTGGGATTTATCTGTTTGGTCAAATCCATGTAGAAATGGTCTTAAATAAATTAATACAGCTAAGTGATTTTTTCCAAATGACCAGTGCTTGTTTCTTACCTGATATATTGAGTCTCGGCTAGAAATTAGTTTAATTAAAAGTTTGGTATCCTCTTGACTTTTGACATAGCCTTTTGTAATACAATACATCAAGCTGAGATGCTTTTTGATGTGTACATTTACAATACTTATCAGCATTGGTATTATTATCTGAAATAATGGGAGGGGGGAATCTGTAAATTTGAAGAGAAAAAGCACCCTCAAAGGCAAAGAATCTCAAAGTGTGGTCTCCAGACTATCAATAGTATCAAAGGGCTAGAGAAAGAACTCAGAATACTTTCTAGAAGGCTAAGGTTTTCCTCGCTCCTTTCAGGAGCAGAGGGGTCAGTGTGTATATAAGGACACACATTCATTTCCTACAATACAGACTTTACCAATCCAGTTCTCATTTCATCTCCAAGGGTGAGAACTGGGTCACAGGGGAACCATATGGTTGTTGTTTACTATAAGTAAATAATAAAGATCTATTCTGTTTCTGAAACTTCAGGTGTGAATTTAGGATAATATTAATAAATACAGATATTCAAAACCTAGTGAGTTTTGTGAAAAAATAAAAGGAAAAAAAACATGATATTTCAATTAGATTGCCATCAGAATGAGAAATGGGTAGGCAGGGTCTTGGCTTTGTTTCTGGGTCACCTTGCTTCAAATGGTACCAGGATTTTTATTCATTCACAACAAATATTTATTAAATACTGATTATATGCGAAGCACCATTCCAGAGCCTTAGGTTACATCGGTGACCAAAACAAAGTTCCCTGCCCTTGTGGAGAGTTCATACACTATATAGTGCAGAGATAATAAGTGCTATGGAGAAGAAAAGAAAAAATTAAGCAGGTGAGGGGGATCAAGAGTGGGATGGGAAGGGCTCTGTGAGAAGGTGAGATTTGAATAATGATTTGAATGAAGGAAGTAAGGAAGTGAACCAAGCAGTCATTCCTGAGGAGAGTATTCCAAGAAGAAGAAACAGCTTCTTCTCTCATTTCTTCCAAAGCAATGAGGTTTCTCAACTCATTGAACAGTGTAGGGAAAAAAACACAACCCAATATTTAAAAACATGAAGTCTTACCTTGATGATAGGAACAAACCTAATTATTCTGAAATATCCTATTATTAGTGTAGTCTGAATAAGAGTCATTTTGTCTGGTCTCAATCTGACAAAGTATATACAAAATATATCAATCATTCCAATAACCAGAATTACAAAATCCAAAATATTCCAATGTTGTTGAAAATATTTCCTTTTCAAAGTTATTATCTGTTAAGGATAATGAAAACAAATAGAGTGTCATTTCATAACACCTATACAATGATGGGGGAGGGACTCTTTTAAAAATTAACAGGGGGAAGCGGGTGTGGCTCAATCGATAGAGCTCCCGTTTACCATATGGGAGGCCCCGGTTCGCTTCCCGGGGCCTCCTTGTGACGGCAGGGCGGCCCGCGCGGCGCGGTGGGCTGATGCAGCAGGACCTCACAGCAAGGGGGAGATAAGCAGACACGGAAAAAACACACAGCGAATGGACACAGCAAACACAAGCAGCAAGGGGGGGATAAATAAATAAATAAATAAATAAATAAATCTTTGGAAAAAAAAAATTAACAGGTAAGGCCTCAACTACAAATGTTATATTCCAAAAGTTTAGTTTTAAGTCATTCATTTGGAATTCAAAAAATAGTTGCACTGCCATCAAATATTACCATTTGATTCAAAATATAGAATCTATAATGAAGATGGAATGCCAAAAATAAGCAATGAAAAATGACAATAAAGAAGTCCATTGCAATGCTCTTAATAATAATTAATGTGATAATAGTAATGATGATAAATCATCTTTGAAGCATTTATCCTAAAACGCAGTTCTCATCTTATATTATGATGAGGTCCTACTAAACCAATTTTATTCGTTTATTTATTTCTTGTGTCATTACAGGAGGTATTTGAGGAAACAACCCATGTCAGGATTTTCAATTTTCTTTTATCTGATCCTTGAGATTCCTCTACTTTTATGATGTTTATCTAATTTGATGTCCAAGACTGTTTCTATTATACTCTGAAGAGAATTTTTACTGATTTCATTATGTATATGGCTTATTGGTATCAAGTTATTTCAATAATATGACAAAAAATACATATTCAAAATATCTAAATTGTACTATTTATAGAATATATTTCTATTTCAAACAGTACCTTCAATGTTATTTTGAATATATATAAACAGATAAAGTAGTAGTTTATCACTACCAATGCTCGCCCATATATCTTTCTTGCCGTTGGCCACAGATGTGCTATCATAGGATAAGTATACATTACTGTTATAATATGTCCTGTATATTCAAATTCTTCTGAAAATACAATTTTATATACAATATTCATAAATCTATTATTCCTGCAAAAAAAATGAGATCAAATAAAATGTCTGATCGTTTAAAGGTATAGCAGTTAAGAGCTGAAGTTCAACATTTGTTCAAACAGTAGTCAAATCATTTACATTAATATGAAGAAGAGTATAAGTAATATAAAACAATAGATAGGCAAAAGTCAAAAGCATGGTTTTTGTACATAAAAATCATAGCAAAGAAAGTTAAAACAAAATATGCTTCTTGATCTATATCAAAGATGAGACTTTTTTATAGTTCTTAAAAAATGCAAGATTCATAGATCAAAGCAAGAAACTTAAATAAATTTAAAGAAACATCAGAATTTAAACATCAGGATTGTTTAAAATTACAAACAGGAAAAAAAAGATTCTATTTAATAATTACCATGACATATATTTAATCTATCATCCATCTAAGGAGCCTAATGTAAAGAGGTTACCTGGATGTATGTCAAGAATTTTTAATATTTCTTTTTAAGTTTATTAAATAAAAGAAAGTAAAAAAAAAATCAAAATTTGTTATAAAAGGTATGCCAATGCCCACTTAAAATTTAGTAGCAGTAATCTACTATCTGAATCAACACATTTTATTAGAGAAAAAGCTTGTCTTTCTGCTCTAGAAGCTATGTAAGCTCACAAAGTATATAACAAAGCAAAGGGTATACCCAAGTAAAGTGAAATCTGTATCTTGTGATATTTTGGAAAATAGGTTTTAGGTATTATTAGAGCCATATTATGTTTTTCCTAATTACACTCTATGGCACTGATGAAATTGCTGTGACCCTAGATCCAGTCCACAACTTATATATTTCTCACCCCTGCTATACCCAGAATAATATGTAAGTAGCCCAGGTTATAGTGTGACTCTAAGGCACAGCAATTAAAACGTGAGGAATCCAAATATGACCATCCTTTTCCTCTTCTTCCTGCCCACCTCTGATGAAGGTATCAGTGAAGTTGCTAAAGCAGAATAGAGAAAGAGAAGCAAGCAGTCTGCTCATTCACCACTCAATAAATGAGAAGTTATTATAATAGTTATTAGATTTTGTTAATAATGAAAATCAAGGAAATCTATTCTGACAATGTAGAAAATGTTATGTTTCAGGTACATTACTATTAAAGGTTCACAATACTTACCCAGTTAGAAAAAAATATGACTTCTCTTTACCATAATTGAAGAAAGTTAACATATTTTTAAATTTCATAAGCCAACTTCTAGCTCTTACATAAGTTGAAACATCATAAATAGTCATGAATCTAACAAAGAGAAAAATATATTTATGTGTTATAATAAAAAGTGAGTATTATACTTTGGGTAACATAAACAGGGAAGTTATAATCAATATAAATTTAATGTGGGACTACTAAATATATTCCATCCTGAGCCTCTGTACCCATCCACTAACCCAGCCATGCTCACGCTAAAGGAACATTTTTAGTTGAGACCCCTGCTGCTCCTGTTCCTGGACCCATTCCTGACCTGAGGTGGAACAAAATTAAAGCTTCTCCAGACTAATTCTCTGGGGCTCAGAATCAAGCTTCCTGTTTGTCATGCCTTGCCTAGCCCAAGCATGAAGGTTCTGCCCTTCCCAAACTTTATTCCAGGAACTGATGATAGACCTCCCAGATCCATTACCTGAAATGCTAATTATCACCCATTCAGGATCTACTATTATTGGGCCAAGGTTGCCCAACTGCTACGTCTCAGACCATCCACTACCTAATGTTTGCCAGGATCATGATCAGATATCTATATATCTCTAAGATTCTGGGCTCTTCCCACCAGTCTTAGTTGCATCTATCAGAGGCAGCAATTGTATAATTCCCCTAGAACCTATACCATCCCCAGGCAGCAGTCTCATGGGAAGACTTCAGGCTTCCTAACCAGTAATTTAGTGAATATAAAGGAAAAATAATTTTAATAGCAATTGAAACTTTACAGATTCTCTTTCATGGACCCCCTAGCCTCTTATCTAATTATATTGCAGCTGGAACTTCCTCCAGAATCCCCTAATGTCACCTGGGTTATGAAACTTGAGGGAAAAAATGCTTTTAAACAAGTAAAATTGGATGTGGGTGGATGGATGGATGGATGGATGGATAGATTATAGATCGAAAGATGAATATAGATGGATGAAATAGAGAGACTGATCAATCTGTTTGGACACTTAATATCAGTTTGTTCAGTCTTTATCACATACCCATTCAATTCTGGAAATAGCAATTAAAGAAGTGTTGCACTTACTTTCCTTGGATGTGGCAATAGCTTTTGGTTGCGCCAATTAATATCCGGGCTGCCTCTACACTGAGGATGCCATCCTTACACTGTTTTTCAAAGCTACTCTAAACATACAATGTTAAATAAAAATTACAAAGGATAAAAACACAAATGTAATGTACTCTTCTTGACCTTTGCATAACCCTCACTATCATTACTAAACTCAATATGAAAATACACTATTACCAAAAAAATTGCAATAGCAGGAAATGAGTTTTATTCAATTCAAGTATTTGCTGAATACTCACTTTTTGCAAAGTACTGTCCTGGATATTATGAGGGATATAAAGGTTCCTAGCCTCGAGAAACTCAAAATCTAAACAACTTCAAGAGTATACTCTACTTCAGTAATATAAATAGCATTAAGAACATCATATTTCTACAGCAGAATACATTGTGCAAAATATTCATTCAAAGAGTAACTTTTTGCAAATATTCTCACTGTCCTGATTTTGTGATAATCAGGGTAGGCTAAACATTTGCTATATTAGAAACCATTTATGTGTCCCCAGACCTAGTTTTTCTCCCTACGTCTGGTTTTTTGAATGCTGGTGATAAACAAAGCCTGGTTTATTATATGACCATCCTGTATGGGAAATGAATGTAACTTTAGGTATCTTTGGTCAACCTTAAGAGATATAGCAGGGGAGGCGGATGTGGCTCAAATGGTTGGGCATCCGTCACCCATATGGGGGGACCTGGGTTCAACTCCTGGGACTCCCAGTAAAAATTAAAAAAAGAAAAATATAGAAGGCGTGCAGGCCATCAGGCCCCGCAAGTGGGTGAGCCGTCAGGCCCCACGAGTGGGTGAGCCCCCAGGCCCCATGCGTGGGTGTGCCGCCAGGTCTCACTAGCGGGTGAGCCATTAGGCCCCGTGAGCCAGTGAACCCCCAGGCCCCACGTGTGGGTGAACTGTCAGGCCCCATGAGCTACGCAGCAAGATGATGATGTAACAGGAGAGTGACACAAGGGAGAGCCAAGACGAGACACGCCGAAAAACCAGGAATTAAGGTGGCCCAGGTGGTAGGACGCCTCTCTCCCACATCGGAGTTTCCAAGGATTGAATCCCAGTGAAGACAGGAGGAGAAGGATGAGAAGAGAGGGCAAGAAACAGACACAGAGAGTTGCCCAATGAATGGACAGAAAAACAGCAAGAACGGGGGTGGGGGGGTAAAAATGGATAAAGTAAATAATTAAATAACTAAATCCTTTTTAAAAAAAGCATAGGGGAGTAAGATACAGACTATAGTTAGTAGTAATTCTTTGACAATGCACTTTCATAATTTGTTAACAAATGTTTCACAACAATGCAAAGTATTTGTGGTGGGGTGATGCATGGGAGCCCTGTATGATGTTATGCATGTTTGTTTTGTAAGTTCACAATGTTTACTGAACACTTATTGTTTATGTATGTTCATGTCTGAATGATATACTTCAATAAATTGTTTTTTAAAAAAAAGAGTAACTTTTCATACCAGCCCCACAAAGATCTACCAAAAGAGAAAAGTAAGACTTTATTCTTGTATTGCCCCCCACCCCAAAAGTCAGGAGGAAATCATACCACTTAGGTGCCAGTGACACTAAACTCAGAGATTACTAAGTTACCTCCAAAAATTACCACCTATATGTCCTTCCTCACACTTTGACCAAGTACTCTTGCCTATCCATTGTTTATAAATGCTGTCTCCACCTTCTGCTATATTTAACACATTTTATCAAGTTTTCTAATTTTAGGGATGATAGTCACCACAGGAAAGAGGGAATTCAAACAACTTATTTCTCAAGGCAGCAGTCATCCATTCTCCAGTTCCTTTTCCAGGAGATAGGAAAATGGTCCACCTATAGCAGCTTTGATAAAACAATATGCAAACTCTGAGGGTGTCTTCCAAAGGGTCAAGAGGTGATGGCCAGGCAATTGTTATTCTAAGAACTATGAGGCACTGGAGCGTTTGCTAGATTTCCACATTTTGTAAGTCTCCATGATGGCTCTGGGAAGATGCCCATCATAAGAAACTATATGTCCTAGATGTTCGGCTCTGCAGCGTATATGAAATTACTGCACTTGTATTTTCAGCTTGGCCCAACCAGAATTGGCTACATTTACTTTGGTTCAAAGTACATTTACTTTGGCTCCAGCCCAGCCCAGGCAGAAATGGCTACATTTAATTTGGCTAAAGAAAATTATGATTGGCTAATATCATAATTAGTCAATGTTTATTCATTCATGCATTTTTCAAACAAATATTCATTTTGCCTCCTCTTTTCCAAGTCCTGTGCTGGGACAGAGGTATAATCCAAGGGTTTAAGGAGCTCATAGTCTAGTAGAGGGAAAGGAAAAGTCAGACACATACAATTACAAAACACTGTAGGAACTATAAGAAGATTAAAGTAAGCACAGGGCACTAATCAAACTTGATGTGGAGGTAGAGTCTGAGAAAATTTCTTGGAGGAGATGATACATCGGTTGAGTCTTAAGGATGAGCATGATTATCCAGATGAAGAAATGCGAGGAAGGAAGGAGCAGAGAAGAGAAGGTGATGAGTAGAAAGTGGCATCTTCAGTGTATGCACAGAGGTGAGTGAGGTAAAGGACAAGTTGTGGGGCTGAGAAAGGTGAGAGATTTGGTTAGAGAAAGAGGCAGGGGCTAGGTTATAAAAGGTCTTAGGCATTGTGCTTAGACTTGATCTTATAATTATAAGTAAGCCTTTCCCAGAGTGTGGCACACTAGTTCTGTGAGCTACTCCTTGAACATCAACCCTTTCAAAACATGCAGGAATCCTGTGTAAGAGGGAAATGTCACATTCAATATTCACTCTTACAGAGTCCCAATACACATGTTAACTCCGAGAAATTCTATAAGAAGAAGTTCCATAGAAACCTGTTTAAGTTTGTTTAAACCAGCATTTGCCAAACTAATTTGAGCATGGAAACTTTTTTTTCCATGTAGTCCCTGTTAAGATCCTGTGGAGCAACCATTCCTTGGAACTCATTGTGAAAAATGCTGTAGGCACTTGAGAAGCCATTGTAGGGTTTTAAGCAGGAAGGCAGTATGCTCATATCTGACTTTCAGATAAGTCACTCTAATTTGATGGTGGAAAAACTGAAGTCAAGGAGACCAGTTGAAAGTTATTATGCAGGCAAAAGATGATGATGGCCTAAATTAAGAGACACAAGGTTGGAAAGGGGTATATTTGACAAATATTTAGAAAGTATGATTGATAGAGCATGGAAGGGAAGGGAGGGAGATGACTGACCTGAGCAACTAGATGGATAATGGCCCCATTCACTGAGACCAGAAATACAAGAACAGATCTGGGATGAGTTCAGTGTAGATTCGGAGTATCAGTGGAATGTCTAGCCCCGCTGGACTCATGGTGAGAGGTTTGGAAAGAATACGGATTTGAAAAGCATCCACCCATAGTGTTGAACTATGAGTGTAGCTGAGAAAAAAGGAGAGACTATAAAGAACAGTGGACAGAGTTAACTGTCCTGAGGAACACCAGCATGAAAGGGGTAAAAAGAAAAGGAGCAGCTCACGGAGAAGACCAAAAAGGTAAAGGATCACAAAAGCTTGAGGAACACCAAAAGAGGAAAAGATAACATGGAGTGAGTCACTCTCTGGAATTGTTGGGTAAGAAAAGTAAATGTAGAAGGACATATAATAATGGCTCCTAATGTATCATGCCTCCCTGTGTCCATGCCCCTGTGCAATTAATGTTGCTGCTCCTCCTATCAAGTGGTGGAATCTATTCTCCACTCACTGAATCTGGTATGGCTTTGTGGATTGCTTTAACTAATAGGATGTGGTCAAAGCAATGCTGCCAAATCCCGGAGTCGAGATCTGAAGAAGTTTTGCAGCTTCCACTCTCACCCTGTTGGAACCCAGAGACCATAATGCTGTGAAGAAGCCCAGTCTAGCTTACTGAAAGAGGCCATATGAAGGAGAACCAAAGCACCTTGGAAGACAGCCCAGCACAATTAACTGCAAAACCTGTGAGTGAGGCCATCCTGGAGCCTCCAATCCCAGCCAAGCTGTGAGATGACCATAGTCCAAGAGCAATCCCAGGCAAGACCAGCAACAAGATCACCCTGATTGCCAACCCACAGAATTGTGAGAAATAATAGATTATTGCTGTTTTGAGCAACTAAGTTTTAGAATGGTTTTTTTTAATAAAGCAAAAGCTAACTGAAAAAAAAAATCCATACCAATTGTGGAGAGACTCCATAACAAAAAGCGAAAATGTGTGGCATTGGCTTGGGACTGGGTGTTAGGCAGAGGCTAAAAGTGCAGAGAGGATACTGTTAGTGGAAGTTGGAAGAGCGGTGAGGAGACTGCTATAGAGGCTGAAGGAAGGCAGCCCGTGCTATATAGCGGCAGCACAACTGGCAAGACTGCCACCGGAGATAACTTAGAAGATCGAAAATACACATAAACTTGTGGATATGGCTATGGAGATTCTAAGCAGAGTGTTAAAAGTGTCCATTGTCTTTACTTTTATCATCACATGATAAGGTAAGGGAAGAGAGGTAAAGCAAAGAGAAATAAAATCAGTCTGCAAGCAGAACTTAGGGAATATGTGAAAAGGCCATGATTTTCCAGGCTGAAAACAAAACCCTTTTTTCATCTGTGGCAAAAGATCCAGGAGTAAAGATCAAATTCAGAGTGCTGAGAGTAAAATATGGTCTCAGGTTCAGGATCCTATCAAGTGTGTGACTGAAGACTTTGTTAAGATCGCTGAAAGACTGAAGGTGGTACTTAACATATCCTTTCAACCAGACTAAAGCCCTTTTAAGACTCAGAGGTACATTGTCCAACAGGAGGCTGACATGACCTGTCTGAAAAGGAATTGTGGAGTGGAATAGATTATTACCAGATTTATTGAAAACCCACAATATTTTTAAGGAAATTGTATCAGATTGGGCTAAAAGGGACAAAGCCAGTTCTAAATTGAATAAAAATCTCACAATTTTCTACTGGCAGGAAACAGGCTGAAAAGACTACTCAGCTATAAACCTGCATTATTTCCTATGGAAATGGAAAGAATGGGAAGAACTAGCACATGTGCCTGACTGGATTTCAGAATTGTCATGGAACAAGGATTTCTCAGTGCTTCCCATCACCTCCATTTTAAACAGAAGCATCTATTGTAGTTATCCTGTCGCTTGATCATCACTGAATGTTAGGTGTGGGGGAGGGCAGATAACTTGTGTTTTCAGTTCACAGGTCTCTTGATCAAGAGGAGTCATACCTAAGAAGAAGCAACCAAGGTGCCTCAGCATACCTAGACAAAATGAAGATCATGAGATACTGGACTTCCTTCAAGTCTGAAGCCATAATAGTATGGGGGTCTAGGGGGAAGGGTGGGTGTATTTTTCATGCAGAAAGAATATAAGTAGCTTCGCCAGTGGGCAAACTGTGGTACAGTAAGTATGACTACAAATTCTTTGTATCTTCTCCCAATGAGAGGTGGAGTTGGCATGGCCTGATTCACTCATTTGGTAATTGGGTACTGGCACTTGGCTGTGTGCCTCAGTTTCCCCACTATGTGGTCTCTCATTCTTCAGAGGCTTGGTCAGAGACAATCTCAGAGCTACATTCAAAGTGGAAGTAGGGGGAAGCTGTAAATCTTCTCAAGGCCTGGTTTCCAGAACATTATCAATGTCACTCTGCCATATTTTATTGGTCAAAACAAGTCACAAGAACAGCTTAAATTCAAGGGTTAGGGATATAAATACCACCTCTTAATAGGAGAGTCTGCAAAGAATTTGTGGCCATATTTAATCTACTACTGTGGTTAAGAGCCTTACAACTCAGAGAATATCTTAAGTTAATTATAGAATTGTTTAATAACATGGAAGCATAATATTAACATTTCTGTATTAAGAAGAACTATGCCCTTTGACAAAAAAAATTGAAAGAAAAAATGAAAAGAAATTTATAGAATAAGAGACTTAAAAAGCACATCAGTAATTGCAATGTGTAAGCCTTATTTGAATCTGATTAAAAATATAAACTGAAAATGAGCAATTATCATATTATGAGACAATTGAAAATTTGATCACTGACTCAATATTAATTTGAACAGGTTATTATTAATTTAAAAGGCAATGTTAGTATTTTGCTATGGTTTTAAAAGACTTTATAATTTAGGAATAACTATTAAAATATTTACAAATGAAATGATATGGCACCTGGGATTTGTTTTGAAATAATATGGATTATGGGAAGATGGCAGAGTAGGAAGCTCCAGGAATCATTCCATCCAGCAGAACAGCTATTAAACAGGCAGAAACTGTCTGAAGCAACTATTTAAAAACTCTGGAGTCCAACAGAAAACTGTACAGCATCCAGGGAAAAGCAGGAGGAAGAGCCTGGTAAATTATGGTAAATACTAGTAAGTTGCTTTGGCCACGTAGTAGTTACTGGTGCCTATTCTCTGCTCTCATGGCAGGAGGTAGTGGGGTCCAGCCGGTAGCATGGCTTGCTGGTGCCAGAACGAGACATAAAAATCCACTTTCCCAGCATCAGGTGTGGGCACAGACCGATTGTTGATCACAGCTTTTGATTAACAACTTCGGATCACTGAAGGTCCAGTCTAGGGCGGCCATTCTTCCAACCCACCCTGGACAAAGGTGATGAAGGAACTTAAAGAGGCTATGCTGTGGAGCTGTGGAGAGCAGATGAAGGGCTGTATTTGCTGGGCAGGTCAAGAACGCACAACTTGAAGAAGCGGTAGAAGAAGCTCCTGGCATCCTTTTCGCCCCTCCTTCATCCCCTCTGCAGGGCAGCGTGGAGGCAGCCTATGCTCGCTTTGTGGGTCCCTGAACTAATTCTGGCTCAGGAAGAATGACTTGGGAAACTCCTCTTCTGTGTGCTCCACTCCCTCCAGAATTTTCCCTTCAGGGAAAAGCGGCTTGAGACAAGGAAAGCAGTGTAAGAAATGATTGAGGTAAATGGCATGGGGCAAAGGCCTACCTGCTTTAAATCCTGAGTGGAACATCTGCGACAGGAGAAAGACTTTTCCAGGGGAGGTAAAGGGGGCATTCAAATGCCTGTTAACAGGAGAACGCCTAAGCTAGTATCAAGCACAAGCCCAGGAAAAAACACAGGCCCAGATAAAACAGGGAGGACCATGCACTTTGCATTCACCTTGGGCAGATCTTCATGCTAGAAGGACTGACATACAAGAAAATCTATGTCATATCACCAGGTGATTATAAACTCAAGAAACTGATAGCTCAGGGAAATAAATCCCAGAGTTAACTTTTTAAAAAATTAAAATATACAGTGTGCAACAAAAGATTACAAGACAAACAAACAAAGAAGAAATGATGGCCCATCCAAAAGAAGAGAATAAAAATCCAGAAAATATCAATGAAGAAGATCAGACTGTGGACATACCAGACGAAGACATTTTTTAAAATGATGTTAAAAATGTTCAAGGAGCTGAGGATTGTGGGAAGATGGCAGAGTAGGGCGTTCCAAGACTCAGTCCTTCCATCAAAACAACTATTAAACAGTTAGGAACTACCTAAAACAATTGGTTTGAAACTCTGAAGGCCAGAAGAACTCTGTACAGCATCCAGGGGAGAGCAGGAGGAAGAGGCTGATATATTACAGTGAAAAACAGTAAATTGCTCTCTCCACACAGCAGCTACCAGCACCCATCCCACACACTCGTGGCAGGCTGTTTTGGGGTCCAGCCACTGGCTAGCTCACTGATGACAGGGACATAAAAATCTTATTCCCCTAAGAACAGAGGTGGGCATGGCTGATCACTGATCATGGCTTTTGATTATTGAATTTGGATCACTAGCGGCTTGGCTCTGAGGACAGCTATTGTTTCAACTCCCCAGGACAGAGGCAGTGGCAGCAATTGTTTAATTCCTCTCCAGACAGGAGCAGCAGCAGTGGAGAGTTAAAGATGCCATGCTACCTCGGGGCTGCAGGTGACAATTAGCTGAAGTACAATATTTGCTGGGCAGGCCAGGAAAGCTCAGCTTTGAGAAGCCATCAGAGAAGCACTTGGCACTCTTCCTAATATTCTCCCCAGGGCACTTCAGAGCCAGTCTGCACCCCCTTAGTGGGTTCTTGGCCCAGTTTGAGCTGGGAAAGTCTAACTGGAAAGTCCTCTCCAGCATGCCTCTCCTCCCAGAAGTTGTCCTCCAGGGAAAAGCAGCGTGAGACTATAAAAAACTATAGAGGCAGACAGTCTGAGGGAAAGGCCTGCAGATTTCAAACATCCAAAAGAGGGAGGTCTGTCTACTGGAAAATAGAAGGGACAATAAAACTCCTGTAAACAGGGGAACTCCACAACAACTAAAAAGCAAAAGCCCTGGATAAGACAGAGGCCCAGAAAAACAGGAAAATTCCTGCATACTGCATTAGCCTCAGGCTCAAAAAATCTGTCTTATAACCAGCTGGGTACAAAATCAGAAATAGACATCTCAGGGAACAAATCCCAGAGTTAACATTTTAAAATATTAAAATGTACAGTGTGCAAAAGAGTACAAGACAAAGAGACAGGAAATGATGGCCCATTCAAAGGAAGGGGATATAAATCCAGAAAACACCAATAAACAAGAAGAGAATGTGGACATACCAAACAAAGCCTTTAAAACATCATCTTAAAAATGCTCAAGGAGATGCAGGAAAATACAAAGAAAAAAACTAAAGGATATTCTGAAAACAATGAATGAGCAATATAGGAGTCTTAGGAAAAAGATAGAAATTTTAAAAAGGAATCAAACAGAATTAGTGGAGTTGAAAACCACAATAACTGAAATTTAAAATGACCAGGAGGGTTTCAAGAGCAGATTGGAGCTAGCAGAAGAAAGAATTGGTAAACTTGAAGATAAGACACTTGAAATGAGTCAGGCGGAGAAGCAAAAAGGAAAAAGAATTACTAAAAGCAAAAACACCTAAGATATCTCTGGGATACTGTATTAGTCAGGGTTCTTTAGGGAAACAACCAACAAGAGTTATCTATAAATAGTATGAGATTTTATAAAATTGTTTTACACTACCGTGGGGATGCACAAGTCCAAATTCCACAGGGCAGGTTGCACACACCAAGGGCTCCAATGAAGGTCTTTAAGATGCTGGCTGTCCAAAGAAGAGATGGGAATTCTCTCCATAGGCCTTCAACTGATTGGGTGAGATGTCACTCATTGCTGACAGTAATCTCCTCAGCTGATTGTAGATGTAACCAGCCATATATGCAATCAACTCACTGATAATTAAAGTCCATGAAATGCTCTTGTATTACAATTAGCCTAATGCTTGCTTGACCAAACAACTGGGCACCATTACTAGGCCAAGTTGACACATTAGCCTAACGATCATAGATACCATCAAGCATACCAATAAATGAATTATGGGAGTGCCCAGAAGAAAGAGAGAAAGGGACAGAAAGAATATTCAAAGAAATAATGACAGAGAGCTTCCCAAACTTAGTAAAAGACACGAATATGCACATTCAAGAATCCCAAAGAACACCAAACAGGATAAACATGAAGAAAAATACATGCTGTCTTATACTGGCCACACTATGGAAAGCAAAGGACAAGAAGAGAGTTCTGAAAGCTGCAAGAGAAAAGCAATGTGTTACTTACAAGGGAGCTCCAATTAGAGTGAGTGCCGATTTCTCATCTGAAACCATGGAGACAAGAAGGCAGTGGGTTGAAATACTTAAAGTGTGGGGGGAAAAATAACTGTCAGCCAAGACTTTTAAATTGAGTGAGTCTTTCAAAAATGAAGGAGAGATGGGAAGCAGATGTGGCTCAAGTGATTGGGCTCCCATCTACCATATATGGTTCGATTCCTGGAGCCTCCTGGTGAAAAGCAAGCTGGCCTGCACGGTGAGCTGGCCTGAGTGGGGTGCTGGCCTACGCAGAGTGCTGGCCCACATGGAGTGCTGGCCCATGTAGGAGTGCTGGCCCGCACAGAGGGCTGGCCTGCGCGGAGAGCTGGTGCAGCAAGATGATGCAACAAAAAGAGACACAGAAGAGAGACAGTAAGAGACATGGCAGACCAGGGAGCTGAGGTGGCACAAGAAATTCAGTGCCTCTCTCCACTCTGGAAGGTCCCAGGACCAGTTCCTGGTGCCGCCTAAAGAGAAGACAAGCAGACACAGAAGAGCACACAGAAAGCAGACAGCAAGCACAAAACAACGAGGGGGGAGGGGGAGAAATAAATAAATCTTTTTTAAAAATGAAGGAGAGATTAAGACATTCTCAGATAAACAAAAGCTGGGGAAGTTCATCACCTATAGACCTGCCCTACAAGAAACACTAAGGGAGTTCTTCACAATGAAAGGAAAGGACACTAGATAGTGGTTCAAAGTGGCATAAAGAAATAAAGATCTGCAGTGAAGTAACCAATTGGGTTATTATAAATATCAGCATTATTGTAATGTATTGTTTGGTATATGTTCAACTTCTTACTTCCTACAGATGCTAAAATGAAATTTCATAAAAAGTAATGTGAGAAGCAGATGTGGCTCAAGTAACTGAGTTCCCACCTACCACATGGGAGGTCCTGGGTTCGGTTCCTGGTGCCTCCTGGAGAAGACGAGCAAGACAGCAAGCTGGCATGATGGGCAGGTGTGGCCAGCTGATGCAACAAGATGATGCAACAAGGAGACTCAAAGAGGAAAGACAATAAGGACACAACAAAGCAGGGAGCTGAGGTGGCTCAAGCAATTGAGTGCCTCTCTCTCACATGGGAGGTCCCAGATTCGGTTCCCAGTGCCTCCTAAAGAGAAGACGAGCAGACACAAAGAGCACACACAGCAAATGGACCTAGAGACCAGACAGCGAGCCCAAAAACAACAAGGGGTGGGGGGAAAATAAATTTAAAAAAAATAAATCTTTTTAAAAAATGATAAATCTATGGTTTTGGACATACAATGTACAAAGATATAAGTGGTAACGAGTACCAAAAAAAGGTGGGGGACAGAGGGATATAGGAAAAGTATATGTGCCTACTATGACCAAATATGATTGTTATATATTTAGGGTGTGAAATTTTAACCCCATGATAATCACAAAGAAAATACATGAAAAATATCTCCAGATAGAGATGAGAAGGCACTAAATATAGTATAACATGAAAAATCAAATTAATATAAAAGTAGGCATTAATGGGAGTGAAGGACCAAAAAAGTATAAGACTTACAAAGGCCAAATAGCAAAATAGCAGAAGAAAGTCCTGTATTATCAGTAATGACTTTAAATGTAAATGGATTAAAATCTGCAGTCAAAAGACACAACTTGGAAGGAAAAAAAAAAAAAGCATAACCCAACTACTTGCTATCTGCAAGAGACTCACCTTAAATTCAAAGATCCAAGTAGGCTGTGGGTAAAAGGATGGAAAAAATATACCACGCATGTAGTAAATAAAAGAGAGCTGGAGTGGCTATATTAATATTGGGTAAAATAGACTTTAAGTCAAAAACAGTTACCAGGAACAAAGATGATCATTCTATACTAATGAAGGGAACAATTCAACAGGAATATGTAACAATTATAAATATAAGTGCACCTAATAGCAGAGCCCCAAAATATATGATGCAAATACTGACAGGTTAAAAGGTTCTACATTAATCGTAGGAGACCTTAATACACTACTTTCAATAATGGATAAAACATATAGTCAGAAGATCAATATGGAAGTACTTGAATGACATTCTAAACCAACTAGACCTAACAGACATATATATAACACTTCATCCAACAAAAACAGAATATAATTTCTTCTTAAATGCACATGGATCATTCTTCAGGATAGACTATATGTTGGGTCACAAAGCAAGTGTTAGTACATTAAAAAATATTGGAGTTATATAATGTATATTCTCCAACCACAATGGAATGAAGTTAGAAGTCAATAAGAGAGGGAGAAAGGGAAAATGCACCAAAATGTGGAAATTAAACAACATAATCTTAAACAGCAAATGGGTT
>JAQZBX010055896.1:0-18308 GCA_029593785.1 Cabassous unicinctus | reverse complement strand
TTTTTTTTTTTTGTGAGAGAGATCTTCCTATGTTCCTTGAAGGAGAAAAAATTAGGACCAGAGAAAAGGAAAGAGATAGGAAGACAAAAAGAATAATAGTAATGGTAATAGTAAAAGTCAGGAGAACAAACATACAAGACCTAGGAAATTGAAAAATTAACATGAGTAAGAAGTACAGAGGAATAAGATTAGGAAAGTGGAACAGAAACAAACAAGAAACAGAATAGAGAAAAAATATATAGAATGGATTAAAATGCTGGAATGGTGAGAAAAGGGAAAAAGAAAACAGAAAAGAGAGAAAGAAAAAAGTAAAAAAGAGAAAGTACAGAGAAAAAAGGCAGAGAGGGAGAAATACAAATGAAAAATTGGAGACCAAATAAAAGAGATGGAATAAAAGAACAACAATGAAAAACAAAAGATATGAAGATGAAGGTGTGAAAAGAAATAGTGTAGGTAGAATAGATCAGTAACCAAAAGAATAAAAGAAAAAAACAAAACAAAACAAAACAAAACAAAAAAAACAGAAAAATAAACAAGCAGAAAAAGAAATGGAGGGGATACAAAACAAGTAAGAAACAAGACAGCAGGAACTCATTTTTTAAAAAAAAGGAGACAGAAGAAAAAATAATAACACAAAAAAGCAGCCTTCTTTCTTAGACCTCTAAGGATCTTCTCAGGCTGCTGGTGTTCCTCAATCACTAACCCTGAAGCCTGCCCTCTGCAGGTTTTGAACTGGGTTTTAGTGAGTAAAGTAAAGTAAATAAAAATGAACCTTTTTTTTTTTTTAAACCAAGAGATCTAAGAAAAGCTAATATGAAGAAAATGTCTATTATGTTCCCTATCATAAAATTTCAGCTGGATGCCTGATAACCTGGTGGATCTCTTCTCAAGGAATAGCCAAGAATCAAACCAGGAACCTCACATATGCTAGGCAGGAATTCTTCCACTGAGCTATTCTGAGTCCTTGGGTTGATTAGCCTTTCAGAAGACTATCAGCCCCATTTCCCTTGGGCAGGTTAGATCCCCTGCAGTCAGCTGGAGTGGTGCTGATCGCCGCCTGTCTCTGCCTCCTCTCTGATGTAATTCCTCTCTTTACCTAGGTGGCTGGGCATGGCTGCCAGCCTGAGGTGATCCCCCTCCCCTCTCCCTGTCAAGTTGGGGTCCCTTCCAATATTCAAGGAGGCTCTACTGGCTAAACTCACCACAAATCACTCTCCACTATCCCAGACCCCTCTTCCTTACAAGGAATCTGCCATCACACTCTTGTTTGGAGAAGGGGGCTAGGATCTCCACCTAGTCTGGCTGCCCTGAGGGCCAGGTATGTGTGCCTCTTCTAGCCACCAAGGTAAGCAACCCCCAATTATTCCTGGCTTCCCCATCTGTTCAGTACCCCCCTAGATGACTCAGAGAGCCTTCCCATGGAGGTAGATGTCTGCGTTACTCTCAGTTAGATACAATTTGCCTGGAGTTTTAACCTCACTTAATATCTTGGGGGTGGGGGAGGGAAGCCCTTCCCGGCAGCCGGGAGGTTTAATAACTCATGATTACTGTTTTGGCTTCTTCATGTCTCTGACCCTCACTCTTCTGGGAGTTGGTAAGCGGTGTCCTGGTTTGCTGTGCCCCAAAGCAGGTCCCCATCACAGCCTCTGGTTTCTTCTTTGTTGTTTTAGTGAGAGCTAAGACTTATATGTCTAACCCATAATCCCCCTGGGTATGTTTTAAAGTCATGTATCATGATTCCCTCCAATTTTGTTTACTTTTCAAGATGTTTTTGGCTCTTCAGTGCTCCTTACACTTCCAAGTAAATTTTATGTTGGCTTTTCCATTTCAGTAAAAATGAAGTTGGCTATTTCATTGGGGTCTCATTCAATTTGTAAATCAATTTGGGTAGGATAGATATCTTAATGATATTTAGTCTTCCAATCCATGAATATGGAATAGTCTTCTATTTATTTAGGTTTCCTTCGATTTTTTTAGCAATGTTGTGTAGTTTTCTGTGTTCAAGTTCTTTAAATACTTAGTTAATTTTATTCCTAGACATTTGCTTCTTTTTGTTGTTTTGTAAATGGAATTTTCTTCTTGATTTCCTCTTCTGATTGCTCATTATTAGTGTACAGAAACACTACTGATTTTTGCATGTAGACCTTATATCCTGCCACTTTACTGAACTGATTTATCACTTCTAGAAGCTTTGTTGTCAATTTTTTCTATGTATAAGATCATGTCATCTGCAAATAGTGAAAGTTTTACTTCCTCTTTTCCAATTTTTATGACCTTTATTTCTTTTTCTTGCCTAAGTTCTCAAGCAAGTACCTCTAATAAAATGTTAAATAAAAGTGGTGGCAGTGGGTATCCTTGTCTTGTTCCAGATCTTAGAGGGAAATCCTTTAGCCTTTCACTCTTGAGTCCTTGTCCTTGACATTCAACAGTTTGACTACTGTATGTCTGGTACTTGAACTGGCCTTGATTCACCGTTACCATCAACCACAACAATGGGGACTTTCTGTAGAGAAAATGCATCAGGATGTGCTTCTAGGAAGTCAGAGAGCTCATACTCAGATCCAGAAGGAATATCCATAGGGCATCCCTTCATTGACCCCCTTCTTCCACTGGAAATGCATCTTTCCAGTTTGTTATGGCTCTTTCACGCCCTTCCTGCTGGACCTCATGGATGACAGCCCTCATGGCATTCACAGTGGTGTCCTCAGGGCCACAGGGCCTGGCCTTGCACTTACTGGTTACAGTGGGACTCAGCTCCAAGCCTTTCTCTTCACAGTCCACTAGAGTGGCTTTATTCTGGCTCAACAATGCCCTGCTTGTCCACTAGGGTGATGGGCACATGCAACCCAAAACATCATTAGTTTCTTGAAAGTCAGGCTTTGGTCTGCTGGCCACATGGGTTCCTTGGGCTTCTGAAATCCAAGGGGTCCTGTGGATGCACCTGATTGGACCTTCCCAAGTGAACTTGGGGTCAGCAGTTTTGAGCTTTTATGGGAGCTGAAGCTTGCTGCTTTGGAGTACCATGGCCTTTTCCTCTCGGCCTTGGAGATGGCCTCACTGTGGTTATACTCCCCAGTGCATGAACAATGTCATTATTGGGATGTGGGGGCATTTTTCATGTGCTTGAAGAAGGGATTGTTATGTTTTTCACCCAAAGGATATATTTCTGGGAGAGGTGTGTGATAGATTTTGGTTCACCATTTGGAAGAGCTGCCTATTTCAATTTCTCTGTCTTGGGGTTTTCAAACACTGAGGCCACTCCACTCCCCACTGATAATGGCCCAACTTCCTGGAAGTGGGATTTTGCCATCAATCCCATCCTAAATTTTGGTGCTTGAAATGAGTCCTCCCTGAGTGTCCATTGCTTAAACACTGGTTGGAAGCTCACCTAGACATTGTTACCTTAGTGTTTTAGTTTCCTAGGCTGCTTAAAGCAATACCATGAAATGGGTTTGGCCTAAAAATGGGAATGTATTCTCTTATGGTTAGAGTTCAGGAAAATGACTAAATCAAGGCATCATGAAGATGATGATTTCTTCTTAAAGACCAGCTTCCAGTGATCCTTGACTCCTCTGCCACATGGCAAGGCACATGGTGGTGTCTGCTGGTCTCTCCCTTCTCTTCTGGTTTTTGTTGCTTTCAGGTTCATGCTTCCTTGGTGTTCTCTCTCTCTCTCTCTCTCTCATCTCTCTCTCTCTCTCTCTCTCTCTCTCTCTCTCTCTCTCTCTCTATCTATCTCTATCTCTCTCTCTATCTCTATCTCTATCTCTATCTCTCCATCCCATTCACAAAGGACTCCAGTAAGAGATGGAGTCCTTAACTGAAACTGCTGCTCATCAATAGGTACTACTTAGAATGAGTCCACACCAACAGAAATGAATTAACTTTAAGAACATGCTTTTCTAGTGGTACTTACAGTTTCAAACCACCACACTCCACCCTCTGGACCCCAAGAAGACATGTTCTTTCTACATGTGAAATACATTGATTCTTTCACAATATCCCAAAAGCCTTAAGTTATTTCAGTAATAATGTTAAATAAACCAGTAAAATTGGTTATAGGTGTAGTGTGTCTTAGGACATAATTCCCCAGTCTGTGGAGGTGTGAAACTAGAGAACAAGTTATCTGCTTCCAATATACAAAGGAGGGCCAGGCATAGGAAGAACATTTCCATTACCATAGGGAGAAATTAGAAGAAAAACATGAGTCACAGGTTCCAAAAAATTCCAAAACCCTGCAGGCATACTCCATTAGATTTCAAGATCTGAGAGTTATCTGTAGAATCATGTTTTGTCCTCCAGTCCTGATGGAGCAGCAGCCTCAACCCTTCCAAGCACTTGCAGAGCAGTCATACTCTCCTTGAATACTGGGCGGAAGTTCCACCCTCTTCTAGCATTGAGGTGATGTCCAGACTCTCCACAATCCCCCAGGCATCTGAGAAAACTGGAGTAGTAGCACTCTCCTTGAACAACAGGGCAGAAAGTTCACCCTCTTTAAGTGCCAGGGCATACTCACTTTCCCCCGCATACTCACCTTTCCCTACACATGGATGGGTCCACTCTCTTGGCCCAAGAAGATGTCTTCAGTCCAGACCTCAGCTTCCATGGTTATGACTTCAAAGTGATTTTTCCTTTAATCCATCCCTTTTTTGCCCTTTTAGTCCAGGCTGGCATTGGTTTCATTCATACAGATCTTGCAAGAAAATTTTTGGTTTTGCATGTAGTACACAGGGATCCAAACCATATGACAAAAAACTTTCCACAGATCTTTCCTGGATAACTGCACCTACAAACATGACTTATGCTGAAATGGCTGACTGATTCCATGTTCAGTTAAACTCCCACATAGAACACAATTCTCTGGGTGTGATGATTAGGCTAATGTGTCAAGTTGGCCCGGAAATTGTGCCCAGTTGTCTGGTCAAGCAAGCACTGGGCTAATTGTAATACAAAGGCATTCATGGGCTTTAGTCATCAGTGAGTTTACTGCATAGATGGCTGATTACGTCTACATCAACCAGGGAGATTGCCGTCAGCAATGATTGACATTTTATCTAATCAATTGAATGCCTTAAAAGGGGAGGTGACTTCAGCATTCAGAAAGAATTTCCCAGCTTGTCTTTGGACAGCCAACATCTCATGGAAAGTCATCAAGGACTTTCATTGGACTTTCATTGGAGCCCCTGGTTTGCAGCCTGCCTGTGGAACCTGGACTTGTGCATCCCCACGGTCATGTGAGAGACTCTTATAAAATCTCATATTATTTACAGATATCTCCTGTTGATTCTGTTCCCCTAGAGAACCCTGACTAATACAGCTTGGTATCAGGAGTGGTTCTTGAGGAACAGAATCAAACATGGGATGTCTGAAATGATTCTGGGAGTTTTGCAATTGGCCCTCTACTCTAATTGGTCTCAAGGGTACTAATGACTCCTTTTCCAATAATGAAGAGGCATTCAGTTCTAAGCTTATCCCTTCTCTCTCACAGTTTACTATACACTGCAAGGAGAAACCAGGCTGTGCTTTCCACATTAAGCTTCAAAATCTCATCAGGTAAATATCCAAGCTTGTCACTTTTAACTTCTGTCTTCTATATGACATCAGATTCAATTTTGCCAATTTCTCTGCCACTTTAAAACAAAGATAGCCTTTTTTAGTTTCCAATGACACATTCATCATTTCTGTCTAAGGCCTCATCAGAAGTACCTTTAGCATCCACATTTCTACCAGCAGTCTCTTCAAAGTAATCTGGGACTTTTCTGTCAAGCATCTCACAATTCTTCCAGCCACTAACCATTACCTAATTATAAAGCCATTTCTTCATGTAGGGTACTTGAAATTGAAATTCCCAACTTTCCTGGTACCAAAATCTGTTTTAGTTTACTAGGCTGCTTAAAGCAATTCTATGTGTATTAATCAGGATAGTCTAGGGAAACAGAACCGACAGAAGGTATCTGTAAATATTATGATATTTTATAAGATTGTTTCATGCAGCTGTGGGGATACATAAGTCCAAATTCTGTAGGGCAGGCTGCAAACCAGGAACTCTGATGAAAGTCCTTGAGGAATTCCCCAGGAGGAGCTGGCTGGCTGAAGTAGAGATGGAAATTCTCTCTTCTGACTGCTGAAATAATCACTTCTCCTTTTAAGGCCTTCCACTGATTGGATGAGATGTCTCTCATTGCTGAAGGAAATCTCATCAGTTGATTGTAGATGAAATCAGACATAGATGCAATCAACTTACTAATGATTTTAGTCACAAAATATCCTCATAGTAACAATTAGGCCAGTATTTGCTTGACTAAACTACAAGACACCATTTCCTGGCCAAGTTTCAACATGAGCCTAACCATCACCATCACAGTCTATCTCTAGTCAACTTGGCAGCCATGCACATCTACCCCCCTGAGATGGCTCCCTCATCTGTTTCCTTGTTGTTTTTGCTCATTGTCTTTGCTTGTTGTCTGCTCATTGTCTGCTTGTTGTCTGTTTTTCTTTAGGAGGCACTGGGAACTGAACCTGGGAGGCAGGTGCTCAACTGCTTAAGCCACATCTGTTCCCTACTCATTTGTTTTTGTTCATTGTCTGCTTGTTGTTGTTTTTTTTTCTCAATGTCTGCTTGTTGTCTGCTCATTG
This sequence comes from Cabassous unicinctus, assembly GCA_029593785.1. Lineage (NCBI taxonomy): Eukaryota > Metazoa > Chordata > Mammalia > Cingulata > Chlamyphoridae > Cabassous > Cabassous unicinctus. The sequence goes on along the minus strand of JAQZBX010055896.1, from coordinate 11,672 downwards.
TTTATTTGTCTTCTTTAGGAGGCACAGGGAATCGAACCTGGGATCTACCATGTGGGAGGTGGGTGCTCAACTGCTTGAGCCACATCCACTCCCCATACACATCTTAAATCTTTAATCTATAAAGAAAAACATTGACATACATATTTTTCACTTAACAATACTCAACTGTCCTGCATACAACTAGAAACACACTAAATCTTTGTAGAATAGGTTACAAGTCCTTGAGCAATATTCACTTTTTAACCTAATATCCTATAAATTAAATACTAGAACATGAAACTAATACAACTTATGTCATATGATAAGGGGATAATATAGGGAAGAAAATGAAGTTTTTTTTTATGTATATATACAAACATACTCATAACAAAACAAGAAAGAAATATTCCAAATCATTGCAGGACTCATTTCTCTAACTGGCCATGTGGTGGTAATTCATATTTATTGCTACTTTTTAAAAAAAGATTTGTTTTATTTATTTATTCCCCCTTCATTGTTTGTGCTCACTGTCTGCTCTCTGTCTTCTCCTTAGGAGGCACTGGGAAGCAAACCTGGTACCTCCCATGTGTGAGAGAGGTGCTCAATCACTTGAGTCACCTCAGCTCTCTGCTTTGTTGTGTCTCTCATTGTCTTTCCTCTTTGTGTCTCCCTGTTGTGTCATCTTGTTGCATCAGCTAACCATGCTTGCCCATCACACCAGCTTGCTGTCTTGCTCATCTTCTCCAGGAGGCACTGGGAACTGAACCTGGAACCTCCCATGTGGTAGGCAGGAGCTCAATTACTTGAGCCACAGCTGCTTCCCTATCACTACCTTTGATCACTACCCATTCCATGTTTCCTTTACCCTCAGCAATCACCTCAGCTGGCCATGGTTCTTTGCTTGGTGGGGTGACCCAAATCTTCATTTCTGAAGTTTCTGGACCATTAGTAGTCCTGCCTGGGTTGGGTTATAGTTTTCCATGGACTTTAATCATATGGCATGGTTGTACTAAGAGACACCTTAGGGATATCCTGTATTCCAGGCAAAGTCTTCTTTATCTATATTGTGTAGTTTCAGTCCTATTTCCCCTTGATAGCCAGGATCAATTACCCCAGCTAGTACAGTAATTCCCTTCTGTGCCTGTTGATTCAGAGGCATGAGGGGCCCAAAGTGGCCAGGTGACAGTCTTAATTTCCAGTTGAATGGAATTGTTATTGTGTCTCCTGGTGGAAGCACTCCTCCTTTTGGAACTAAGGCCTTGTAGCCATCAGAGCCTAAGGTTGCAGGGACAGGAAGCAAAAATTTTTCTAGTGGATCACTAAGGGTAATAGTGAGTGGTGCCACTCCCATCTCCACTCCATGATTCATGGGCTCATGAGTCCTTGCTATGGGAGAAACAGTACCACAGGGTGGATGATGATTAAAAGCATATACAGCCTCCTGGAGAACATTGACCCAGCCCTGCAAAGTATTGCCACCTAGTTGGCTATGCAGTTGAGTCTTCAAAAGGCCATTCCATCATTTTATCAATCCAGCTGCTTCAGGATGATAGGGAACATGGTAAGACCAATGAATTCCATAAGCATGCGATCATTCCCATACATCATTTGCTGTGAAGTGGGTTCCTTGATCAGAAATGATGCTATGTGAAATACTATAATTGTGGTCAAGGAATTTGGCAAGTCAATGGATGGTAGCTTTGATAGAAGCATTGCATGCAGGGAAGGCAAACTCATATCCATAGTATATGTGTATTCAAGTTAGAACAAATCACTGCCACTTCCATGATGGGAGTGGTCCAATGTAATCAACTTACCACCAGGTAGGAGGCTCATCACCTCAGAGATTGGTGCCATATCAGAGACTGAGTGTGGGTCTTTGCTGCTGGCAGATTGGGCACTGAGCATTGGCTGTAGCCAGGTCAGTGAGTGAAAGTCTATGTTGCTGAGCCTATGCATAACCTCCATCCCTACTACCATGGCCACTTTGTTCATGAGCCCATTTGAAAATGACAGGTGTGGCTGGGGAAAGATGATGAGTGGTATCCACAAAGTGTGTCATCTTATCAGCTTCATTATTACAATCTTCCTCTGCTGAAGTCACCCTCTGGTGAGTATTCACATATCTTCATGTTTTTTTTTTTGCCCACTCTGAAAGGTCTATCCACATGCCTCTTCCCCAGACCTCTTTGTCACTAGTTTTCCAAACATGCTTCTTCTAAGTGCCAGACCATCCAGCCAAACCATTGATGACAGCCCATGACTCAGTGTTTAAAGTCACCTCCAGCCATTTATCTGTCCAAGCAAGATGAACAACCAGGTGAATTGCTCAAAATTCCACCCACCGGGAGGATTTTCCCTCACCACTGTCCATTTTGGGGTGTTTCTTAGTTTGCCTTAGGGATGCTGATGCAAAGTACCAGAAATTGGTTGGCTTTTATAATGGGGATTTTATTTAGGTTAAAAGCTTACAGATCCAAGGCCATGAAATGTCTAAATCAAAGCACCATCAGAAACACTTTCTCACCAAAGTCAGCTACTGGTAACTCTGGCATCTGTTACATGGCAACCAGGTATATGGCAAAACTCATCCCTCTTGAGCTGCTCCATGGGCCCAGGCTCTTGGGGGCTTTGTGCTTAAGCTTTGGCTGCTAGTGATCCTTGAATCCTCTCTCACACAACAGGGTCAAAAATGGCAGCTTCCCTAAATTAGAGCTACCATATGATACAGGCAATCCCTGTATTAGGAATATATCCAGAAGAACTTAAAACAGTGATGAGAACAGATATTTGCATACCAATGTTCATAGCATTGTTATTCACAATTGGCAAAAGATGAAACAACCCAAGTGTCCATCAACTGATAAATGAATAACTAAAATGTGGTATATACATATGATGGAATACTATGCTTATGTAAGAAGAAATGAAATTAGGACACATATGATAACTTGGATAAACCTTGAAGATGTTATGCTGAGTGAAATTGCTAGACACAAAAGGACAAATATTGTATGGTCTCACTAATGTGAACTAAATACAAAGAATAAACACATGGAGTTAAAACCTAGAGTATAGCTTACTAGGAGATAAGATTAGGAATGAGAAGGGGTACTGATGCTTATATAACTACAAAATATTACTGCTAATTATGGTCCATAGCTTACATTTGGTATATTTTTCTATAAGCCCCCCTATTATTAACACCATGTATTAGTATTGTCCATTTGTTCTAGTTCATGAGAGAACACCCTTATAATTGTACTGTTAACCATAGGCCATCATCCACCATATGATTCACTGTGTTATACAGTCCCATGCCTTGTACAATTCATCCAAAGTGTATACTCAGTGACTCTCAGGAATCTGATATTGCTTTTGATTTACTAGTTTGCTAGGTAAGGGCAATTCTAGTGGCTTCCACTTGGCCTCTCCTACCATAGTATTCCTCACTCCACATATCAGGGAACCAATTAGGGATTCTGCCAGCTGTTGAGTATGTCTATTCCAATTTTGCACTCAGGAACTGGGGAAATAACTACAGAATGGGTCCAGGGACCAACTGGACCCACTGTGAGATGGACTTGACCTCCATAAGCCCCTACTCTGACTGGTGGACCATAGTGACATTTGGGGTCTCCTGGGATTAATGTCACTTCTGAGCCTGCGTCTAATAATCTCTGAAATGTCTGATTATTTCCTTTTCCCCAGTGCGTGGTTACACTGGTAAAAGGCCATACATCTCTTTAGAGGAAAGCTAGGATGAAGATTAACAAAATAAATTTTTGGCAGTGTACCAGGATCCTTCCTCAGGGGGACCTGGCTTTCCCCTCATTCAAGGTAATCTGGGCCTGTAAAATCTCAAATCTGGGAATTGATTAAGGGGCCATGACTTTCTGTTTCTGGAATTCAAGTTAGATTTTGTTTACTCAATCTGCTTATACAGATCAAGTAGGAATTTAGTAAACTGGCCATTTCTTTTACTTCTAGGTACCCCATGATCTATTAGCCAATGCCCTAGGTCTCTGTGACTCAAACTATTTTGATTACTGCTTTGAGTCTGCTGTTCATTTGACAAGCTGCCACTTGTCTTCTGCCAACCTGGGATCCAATCATTCCTATTTTGTTTAAGAATCCCCATTTGGTGACAGCAGTTCCCAAGCTACCTACAGAGAAGAGTAACCATTGAGCTCTTCAGGGAAGATGGTTGTTAGTCTTACACATTTAATCTTCACAGTCCTGGTGGAAGGTGTATCCTCTGGACATTCCTGGGGTGTGAGAGCAAACCTTACATGATACATCCACTCTAGTATGCCAATCTCTCTAAGCATTTGGATCCCTTCATCTACAGTATACCATGGCAATTATGGAATTTCAACCTCAGGTAACATCAGCCATATTTTGGTCCATGTTTCAGACAGCCTCCCCAAAAAACTGTCAGAGCTCTTTCTAACCCATTGAACTATAATATTGGATTCAGAATCTCTGCTTAGTAGACCCATACCAATAAATTCAGCCTGATCCAATTTTATATTCCTTCCACCATTACCCCACACCATTAATGTTCATTCCCACACATATTCCTCTGATTTCTGTCTATATAAATTGGAGAACTCATGCATTTGTCTTGGAGTATAATGTACCTCTTCATGGATCACACTTTGTACCTCACCCTTTGGAACCTGTTGGGACTTTAGTTATAGGTCTGGAAGAAAAGATGGGTGGTGTGGTCAGGTAAGGATTAAAAGTTTCTTGTAAGCTCAATTATCTCAGGGCATTCCTTTGCAATTTCATCTGGTAAAACAGGTTTACTCTCTTCAGGTGAAGATTCAGTGCCAGACTCCTTAAAGCAGACTGGAGGTTGGGAGGCTGTTTCCTCAGGGTAGACTAGAGGTTGAGAAGCTGTTTACTCCAGATGGACAGCAGGGTGGGTGGCTGTTTCTCAGGACAGTCCATTATAGGTCTACCTGGCAAAGTTTCAGCAGAATTTAGGGCTTCAATGTCCACAATACCATCATTAGCAACCTGTATGTCTCCATTCCAATTTTCAGGTCCCATTCCTTTACAATCAATGCCCTCTTTAATGGCACTCACCCTACAAGTTTGAGATTTTAGTTTTACTTGTATCTCTGTTACTCACACAATAAGACCCTGGGTCTGGTTTTCAGACATCTCAAGTCTGCAGCTACATGAGCAAAATTTACTTTCAGGGCACATATACAAACATTCACATCCTTCATGCAGTGCTTAAGTTGCAAATTTGAAGCCTTCAGCTCATTCCTTTATTTTATAACTGTATCTAGTATATTTAGGAACAACCAGCCAAATTATTATACCTTTTATTCCACAAAAGTCTGTTAAGGTGTCAAAAACACTTTCACCCAGAACCTTGCCTCTTAAAAGCATGTGAATAGACATATCCAGTGATGATATTTTGCATATTATTACTGCCAACTCACACCATGGATTATCATTTGCATCTTTATCATTGGAAATAGAGTCATTAGTGTCTTTGAGTCTAGTCAGAGTAGAAAGCCAATTGCAAAACCTCAGAACCAATTCAGAAATATCATTTTAAAAATTCTGTTTCTCAAGAACCACTCCTGGTACCAAGTTGTATTAGTCAGGGTTCTAGGGAAAAAGAACCAACAAGATATCTGGGAATATTATGTGATTTTATGATTGTCTCACACAACTCTGGGGGTGCACAAGTCCAAATTCCATAGGCAGGCTGCAAGCCAGGAACTCCTATGAAGGTCTTCAATGAATTCACCAGGAGGAGCTGGCTGGGTGAATTAGAGATGAAAATTTTCTCTTCTGACTGTTGAAATCATCACTTCTCCTTTTAAGGCCTTCAACTGATTGGATGAAATTTCTCTCATTACTGAAGACAATCTCTTCAGCTGATTGATGATGTAATCAGCCATATATGCAATCAACCTACTAATGACTTAAGTCCACAAAATGTCCTCACAGTAACAATTAGGCCAATACTTGAAGGGAAGATCTCCATGGAGTTGATTTGGTAGCTTACCATGAAGGTGATACCCATCCAGACACCCAGGTCCTTGCTTATCAACAACCTCCAAATGAAGAGAGATCTAGTGTGGTGACCAAACTCTGGAGGCCCATAACCCTGCTTGGAAACCCTCAAAGCCTCTCTTGGAAAATGAGAGACCAGGTACCTAATAAGTTAATCATTAGACCACTAGCAATGTCTAGTTTCTTTTAGCAATGTTTTATAGTTTTCTGAATACAGGTCCCTTTTGTCCTTGGTTAAATTTATTCCTAAATATTTGATTGTTTCAGTTGCTATTATAAGTGGAGTTTTCCCCCTGATTTCCTCCTCAGATTGCATGTCTGTAGTGTATAGAAATACTGTTGATTTTTGCATATTAATCTTGTATCCTGCCACTTTGCTGAACTCATCTATTAGTTCTAGTAGCTTTGATGTGGATTTTTTCAGGATTTTCTACATATAGGATCATTTCAGTGAATAGTGAAAGTTTTACTTTTTGCTTTTCCCATTTGGGTGCCTTTTATTTCTTTATCTAGCCTAATTGCTATAGCTAGAACTTCTAATACAATATGGAATAACAATGATGACAGTGGGCATCCTATTCTTGTTCCTATCTCAGTGGAAAAGCATTCAGTCTTTCACCATTGAATACAATGCTAGCTGTAGATTTTTCATATATGCACTTTACCATATTGAGAAAGCTTCCTTCTATTTCTATCTTTTGGAGTGTGTTTTTTATCAAGAAAGGGTGCTGTATTTTGTCAAACGCCGTTTCTGTATCAATCGAGAGGATCACATGATTTTTATTCTTCAATTTGTCAATGTGGTTTATTACACTAATTGATTTTCTTGTGTTGAACCACCCTTGCATACCTGGGATAAAACCCACTTGATCGTGGTGTATAATTCTTTTAATGTGCTTTTGGATTCTGTTTGCAATATTTGGTTGAGGATTTTGGCATCTATATTCATTAGATATTGGTCTGTAAATTTCTCTTTTTTTTTGTGGTATCATCATCTGGTTTTGGTATTAGGGTGATGTTGGTTTCATAGAATTAATTTGGTAATGTTCTTTCCTGTTCAATTGTTAGGAAGAGCTTGAGCAAGATTGGTATTAGATCGTCTTTGAGTGATTAGTAGAATTCACCTGTGAAGGCATCTGGTCCTGGGTTTTTCCTCTTTGGGAGGTTTTTAATGACTGTTTCAATATCTTCACTTGTTATTTGCTTGTTGAGGTCTTCTGTTTCTTCTAGGGTCAGTGTAGGCAGTTTGTGTGTTTCTAGGAATTTGTCCATCTCCTCTATATTGTCTAACTTTTTGGCATATAGATGCTCATAGTAATCTCTTATTTCTGCAGGGTCAGTGGTAATGTCTCTCTCATTTCCGATTTTATTTGTGCTTCTCTATTTTTTTCTTTGTCAGTTTAGCTAAGGGTTTGTTGATTTTGCTGCTCTTCTCAAAGGACCAACTTTTCTGTGAATATTCTCGCTGTCCTGATTTTGTGATAATTAGGGTAGGCTAAACATTCGCTACATTAGAAACCTTGCATGTGTTCCCAGACCTAGTTTTTCTCCCTAGGTCTGGTTTTTGGAATGCTGGTGATAAACTAAGCCTCATTTATTATATGACTAGCCTGTATGGGAAAAGACTGTAACTTTGGGTATCTTTGGTCAACCTTAAGAGATATAACAGGGGGACGCATGTGGCTCAGGTGGTTGGATGTCTGTCTCCTATATGGAGGGACCTGGGTTGATCCCTGGGACCTCCCAGTAAAAAAAAAAAAAGAAAAATATAGAATATGTGTGCGCCACCAGGCCCAGCTAGTGGGTGAACCGCCAGGGCTCGTGCGCAGGTGTGCCGCCAGGCCCCATGAGCAGGTGTGCCACCAGGCCCTGTGAGCCACACAGCAAGATGATGACGCAACAGGAGAGTGATACAAGGGAGAGCCAAGATGAGATGTGCCAAAAAACCAGGAACTAAGGTGGTGCAGGTGGTAGGACACCTCTCTCCCACATAGGAGGTTCCAAGGATTGAATCCCAGTGAAGACAGGAGGAGAAGGATGAGAAGAGAGGGCAGGAAATGGACACAGAGTTGTCCAGCGAGGGGACACAGAAATAGCAAAGATGGGGGGGTGGCGGTAAAAATGGATAAAAGTAAATAAATAAATCCTTAAAAAGTGTATAGGAGAGGAAGATGTAGACTATAGTTAGTGATGATACTTTGATGATGCTCTTTCATGATTTGTTAGTAAATGTTTCACGACAATGCAGGGTGTTTGTGTGTGGGGTGTGATGTGTGGGGGCCCTGTATGATGTTATGCATGTTTGTTTTGTAAGTTCACAATGTTTGCTGGGCACTTACAGTTTATGTTTTCATGTATGAATGATATACTTCAATAAATTGTTTTTAAAAAAAGGACCAACTTTTGGTTTTGTTAATTCTATTTTTTTTTGTTGTTGTTCTCAATTCCATTCATGTCTGCTCTGATCTTTACTATTTCTTTCCTTTGGCTTTGTTTAGGATTAGTTTGCTGTTCTTTTTCTAGTTCCTCCAGTGTTCAGTTAGATCTTTAATTTTAACTTTCTTTTTTTTAAATGTAAGCATTGAGAGCTATAAATTTCCCTCTCAGCACTGCCTTTACATGGCCTCATAGGTTTTGATATGTTGTGTTCTCATTTTCTTTCATCTCAAGATATTTACTGAATTCTCTTGCAATTTCTTCTTTGAGACACTGATTATTTAAGAGTGGGTTGTTTAATTTCCATATATTTATTAATTTTCCTTTTTTCATCCATTATTGATTTCCAGCTTCATTCCGTTATGATCAGAGAATGCTTTGTATTTCAATCTTTTAAAATTTCTTGAGTCTTATCTTGTGACCCAACATATGGTCTATCCTAAAGAAGGATCCATGAGTGCTTGAAAATAATGTATATCCTGCTGTTTTGGAGTGCAAAGCTCTATAGATGTCTGTTAGGTCTAGTTCATTTATCACATTTCAAGCTCTCTGTTTGTTGATCCTCTGCACAGATGTTCTATCCCATGATGAGAATGATGTATTCATGTCTCCAACTATTATTGTAGAGATATCTCTTTCTCCCTTCAGTTTTGCCATTGTGTACCTCATGTATCTTGGGGCATTCAGGTTAGGTGCATAAATATTTAGTGTAGTTTATTTCTTCTTGGTGAATTGCCCCTTTTATTATTATATAATGAACTTTTTCATTCCTGATAACATTTAGACTCTATTTTGTCCTACTTCAGCTTTTTTTTTGGTTACTATTTGCTTGGAATATCTTTTCCCAACCTTGCACTTTTAACTTGGTTGTGTCCTGATGGCTGAGGTGAGTCTTGTGTAGACAGCATATAGATGGCTTGTACTTCTTTTTTTTTTTTTTAAGATTTATTTATTTATTTATCCCCCCCTTGCTGCTTGTGTTTGCTGTGTCCATTTGCTGTGTGTTTTTTCTGTGTCTGCTTATCTCCCCCTTGCTGCGAGGTCTTGCTGCATCAGCCCACTGTGCCGCACTGGTCGGCCTGCCCTCACAAGGAGGCCCCAGGAAGCGAACCCGGGGCCTCCCATATGGTAAACGGGAGCTCTATCGATTGAGCCACACCCACTTCCCTGTATTTCTTTATCTATTCTATCAGTCCAAGTCTTTTAATTGGGGAGTTCAAACCATTAACATTCAATGTTATTACTGTACAGGCATTACTTACTTCATGCATTTTTTCCCTTTGGTTTCTGTTATTGTATCTTACTATTGCCCATCTTTTTATCCTTTAATTTACCTTTCTTAATAATCTTCATTTCTACACTCTTCTCCAAGTCTCTCACCCTTGGTTTTCCTTTCAGGTTGCATCACTCCCTTTAGTACCTTTTGCAATTCTGTTCTTTTGGTAACATATTCTATCAGTTTTTGTTTGTCTGTGAAGACTTTGAACTCACACTCATTTTTTTTTTTAAGATTTATTTTATTTATTTATCTCCCCCTTGATGACGTTCAGGAACTGGGTCCGTGAAAACGGTGCTGTGGATGAGAGAATAAGACAAAGAGAAGAAATAATTGGGATCAGGGGACTCTCCATCCATATGGAGAAGAAGAGTCCAGCCACATCATAAAGTGTGGCTTTTATTTGGCTTTAGAACAAAGAAAATACGTGTGTGCATGTGCAAAGGCAATAGATGCATGACAGTTTACATTTTACTAATATCAGCAAGTCTTAAAGGTTAATGGCTCATTTGTTCTTTACATTCCTGCATGTAGCAGACATTGTAAATCTTTATCTAACATATACAAGATACTCAATAGAAGCTCAGGATGTTTCCCCACCCAGCTCCTATTAGATCTTATCTTAGTATCTTGAGACTAGGCTCCTATCAGATCTTATCTCAGTGTCTTGAGACTGGAGGGCTTGTTTCCTACATTCCAGCCTGTCTCCTACATTCCAACCTGTCTCCTACATTCCAAGGTGACCTGCTTTCTTTCAGTTGTCATTGCCTATAATTGAAACTCCATCATTTCTCCCTTTTTAATTAATTAAATTTTTTCAGTGAAGACTATAGGAACCATTATATAAGCTGATACAAGGTGACCTCCTGTCACACTTGTCTTCTTCCATAGACTCTTTGTGACTGTGCCTGTCTTAGGTTGTCCTCCTCTGAGAATCTTACCCATCATTGGCCACCAGTCAAGCCTTTGAGCTCTTACATGGAAGGCAATTTCATTTATATTTATACTTCTTCAGGTTCCTTAAGTGAATATATTTGTGCAGATAACTAGTAGTAAGATCAAGGGGTTATTAGTGTACTATTTTCTACTAAATAATGCAAAATTAGTTTTTCATGGCCAAATTTCTTAACACAAATGCATTTATCTGATCTAATTTTTCATTTTTTCTGTGAATATATGTCATTACTCTACCCTTGACAATACAAACAATTAAAATGCAAATAACAATAATTCCTAACCCAATCAAAAATAATATTTGAACTGTTTTTTGTTTCCACCAGTGAAACAGATTGATAGTATTTAAATTTTCAGACAACTCATTCCAAAATTCTGCACCAGGGGTTTCTTTCAATTCATTTTGAGACATGCTCAATGCCTTCTTTTGCAATTCTAAAATATCTAAAGAAATATTATGCTTATATCCAATTAAATGATTTTACACTTCTTCCCAATCATGTTCACTATTATTATAAGCCAAAGGAGTAATACAAAAAGAACTTTCATTCCAATCACATTTAAGAGCTCTTAACAAGTTTAAATTATAAATTTGATTACCCAAATGTATAATAGCTGTTTCAAGATCATTCATACGATTATTCAGTTCCATATCAATGTGAGACTGGCTATGCCACATCTCACTTGCATTTTTATGCCAGTTCTTAACATATTGTTGAGTCTGGACTTCTTGATGCAGGGCTGTGCCAGTGACAGCTGCAGCAGTTATGATGCCAATCAGTCCCAAAATTCCTGTTATTAAAAGTCCAATCAGTCTTTTAGGTCTTTTTAAATAATGGTCGAGGAAATGCCACAGCAACTGGGATTCTGGAGACTGCTGCCTATGTCTGGTCATCCGAACCAGTAACCATAGTCCTTTTCTTCTTCTTGCTATAAAAAGAGTTTGATTTTCCTGCAAATATGAATTCTTTTTTTTTTTTTTAAG
>JAQZBX010055895.1:0-18306 GCA_029593785.1 Cabassous unicinctus | reverse complement strand
TGACTGTACATACAAGAGAATTTACACCAGTGAAAAACTTATTATATAAATTTATTTTTATTTCTTTAATTTCTTATATTTAAATTTTTTTTGTATTTATGTGTTATTTTTAAGACTATAATTAATATTTCATTTTCTTATTAATTTTATTTGGTTAATTTCTTGGCTTCCATCTTTGGAAATGTTTAGATCATAGAAGGATCTCAACTTTGGCATGGAGGAACATTGGTGAGGTGTGTCAGGGATGGAAGTGCAAGGGACGGGATCATCTGGGGAAAGCCTCTAAGGCATATGGATATGTTCAAACATTAATGGGGCATTGCCAAGAATACCTGAGATCCAAAAAATAACCAAAGGAATATTAAATATCCATCCATCTTGGGCAACTCTGCTACACTCTCTAATAAGAGTGCAAGAATCCCTTGACTATATGGCTGGTGACTACTGTAGGAGGATGGCCAGTGCACCAAGTCCTGGATATTGATGATTGTACTTATGAACTTTTCTTTTAAAATTGAAACTTAGCTTAGTATTATATGTTGCCTAAGTGCTGTCTCCTGAATGCCTCCTTGTAGATCAATTGTGGCCTCTCTTTTTGCCCAATGCATCATATAAACACACTACCTTACCCCCTGCATGGGCCATGACTCCTGGTGATGAACCTCCCTGGTGCTAAGGTATTACTCCCAAGAGCCGACTAACAACATACATGGAAAAATCCTTGACCATAAGGGGGAAAGGGTAAATACAAATGTGTTCTTATTGTTGAGATTTCAAAGTAAATTGGGAGTTCATTCCAGAGGTTATGTATATCCAAGACACTTAAAACATTGGCCTGTCCCTGTGCCAGTTGATCCTTGAATTTCAGCAGAGTTGTAAAGCCTATTTTCCAGTTCATTGGTCTAACAAGGTTATGATGACTGACAATGCCCATCCCAAAGAACAGAGAGAGTCTGCAACTGCAAGCAAGAGAGTCTATTCATCTGTCCCATGAGATCTAAGTGCCTCTCAGAGTGCTCAAGACCATCCCAAAATCTTTGAGATTGTGGAATGAACAATGGATTAAAATAGACTTATTATTATTCTACTATAGATTTATTGTTATTCTAGCAAAGGAAGAACTTTTATCATTGATGTGGAGGCAGTGGCCACCAGAGGTTCTGAGGAAAGGGAGAGGGAAAAATAGATGTAAAATGGGGGCATTTTCAGGACATTGGTATTGTCCTGCATGATATTACAAAGATGGATATAGGCCATTATATATTTTGTGAAAACTTACAAAATTGCGTGGGACAGAGTGTAACTGTAATATAAACTATAACCTACAGTTAGTGGCAATGCTTCAATGTGTGTTCTTCAATTGTAACAAATGTACCACAATAATGGTGGATGTTGTTAATGTGGGAAAGTATGGGAGGGGTAGGGAGAAGGGCATATGGGAATCCACTATTTTTATGTAATATTTATGTAATCTAAGTATCTTTAAAACAATAAAAATGTATTTGAAGGAGTTCAATTAAAAGCCATGACTACTGACAGAAAGCAGGCTACCTTTGTATGTATGGGACAGGTGTCTCTAGTCTCAGGACACTAAGATAAGATCTGGTAGGAGCCTGGTGGAGAAGCATTCTGTGCTTCTAGGAGTGTATTTAGTATATGTCACATAATGATTAACAAGGTCTCTTACATGCAGGAATGTAAGGAGAACGGAACCATTAACCCTAAAGAGCTGCTGACTTTAGTAATGTGTAGCCCGTCATGTATCTATTGCCTTTGCACATGTGCACAAGCATTTTCTTTGTTCTAAAGCTAAATAAAAGCCACAATGTTTTACGCAGCAGCACTCTCCTTCCCTGGGATGAGGGTCTCCTGATCCCAGTTATTTCTTTCTCATCTTTTCTCATCCGTGGCGCAGTTTTCATGTACCTAGTTCCAGAACATTAACATTTGGTGCATAAAACAAGGATGCAAAAACACAGCTTTTCTTTCGGTCAGTGAGCAGTGGACCAAGGAGCTCCTGATGAGCAGTTTTCATTCCTGCATGTACATCCTTGGGATCATCAGGGAAATGGAGAATCAGCAGTGGAACTTTGAAGTGTAATCTATGGTGTTAAAAACTTTATTAAAAAGCACCGGTGTACCTATTAAATCCTTGGCTTTTGAGGAATTTTTTTCTCTCATACAGAAATATTGTTATTGGTTTCAGGCACAAGGGTGGGATATTTTAAATCTGAAACAATGGAAGCTAGTCATGAAAGCTTTTAAAAGAGCTATCAAAAGGGAGAGATAATTCCCATAGTGTATGGTCTTTGTGTAGTCTTATTTCTCTTGCTCTTGAACCATTGCAATCAGATGAAAATGAAGATATTAAACAGGATACTGCTATCACTGGACCAATAGCAGAATGAACTGATGTTGATTTTAATGAAAATACATATGAAAAAATTCATGAACAGCCAAAAACAGATAAACTCATGTCTAATAAGAGGGAAGGAAAGAAAAATGGAGTTTATGGAACTTTTTCAGCAGTCGTTATGCTGTCTGCTCCAAAAGATTGCCGAGCCAAAGCTAGTGTGAAAGCTCCACCTAGCGGCAATAATAGATCATTACCAACTTGTGTGTGTCCAACATGCCAGAAAGGGTTACACTGGGCCAATGAATGTTGTTCTAGATATCATAAGAATGGCAGTCTCATTAATAAGTTGGGAAACTTATGGGAAAAAGACTTATTATACCAATGGGAAGCTTATTTGAATATTCATCACTTTTCTGATACAGCTAAACATCTTATTACTCATATGTAATATGCTCCCCCTTCCAGACCTGAGACACGAATTATTGGAGACTACAGTGGCCTAGGATATTCAAATTTACAATAGGGGTTACTGTTGCAAAAGGCTTCGCATTACCTTTAAAATGGCTAACCAACAAATCTATCTGGGTGGAACAGTGGCCCCTTCCAAAAGAAAAATTAAAAGCCCTGAATAGATTACAACATGAGCAGATAATGGTAGGGCATACTGAACCCTCTACTAGTCCATGGAATTCTCCAGTTTTGTAATTAAAAAGAAATCTGGCAAATAGTACATGTTGACTGATTTATGTGAAATTAACAAAGCTACTCAACCTATGGGATCTTTACAGCCTGGTTTGCCATCCCCAACTATGATTCCAGAAAATTGACATATTGTTATTATTCATCTAAAAGATTGTTTCTTTACTATTCCTCTCAATCCAAATGATAGTGAAAAATTTGCATTTACTATTCCTTCTATTAATCACTCAGCTCCTACTGAATGATATCATTGGAAAATTTACTTCAGGGAATGATGAACAGTCCTACATTTTATCAATCCTTTGTTCACATTCCATTACAAACAATTTCCCAACACTATGATTATTCATTATATGGATGATAATCTTTTTGCTACCGAGCAAACTTCTGAGCTGAAACAACAATTTCAGCTGGCTAAAGAAATTCTAACTCAACATAGGTTACAAATAGCAGAAGAAAAAATTCAAAAACAGCCTCTTTTCCAATATTTGAGCCATACTATTAATGGAAATATTATAACTTTGCAAAAGGTCCAGTTTCAAACTGATCATTTACATACTTTAAATATTTTCAAAAATTACTGGGTGATATTAATTGGGTACGGCCTACTTTAGGAATTCCAAACTATGCTTTAACTAAACTTTTCAATACTCTAACAGGAGACTCTGACTTAAATAGCCCTCTCCAACAGCACCACCTGTTCAAAATTCACCATGGAATAATGGTAATTTCGCCCCCACAAATTCTTGGCAAACTTAGGTGTGACATCCTAGAGAAGTGCCGGCCTGGACTTTTCCACTACCAAAAAATTAATACTTGAGAAACAAAATAAAGTCTGTCTAAACAATTCAGGAACAAAAAGGACTATTCCAAACAATTTAGTAAGATTAATATTAGAAAGATCTAGCATTAGTGGCAGGGGCATCAGTATTCTGCCAAAGAGTTAACTAAAATAAGGAAAACATTCCAGCAGCAACTTTGTAAACCTCCTACTGCTTACATAATGATAAGGCTGTGGGATGATAGAGGCTAATAAAATTAAACCACTGGAAAAGGAAGAAAACTTAGCAATACAGTTTCCAGAAAAATTCTCAAAAAAAGTAAAATCAAAGATGTATATTTCTATTGATGTGTTAAACTTGTTTTGTGTTCATCTGTTTGTTCAGTGTCAGTGTATTTTTTGATACCTCTGGATGGTATTATTAAATTGACAATGAAAATTATTTTAAGAGCTCTGTTCAGATGGCCAACATTAAATAATTGTTTATATTAATAACTAAATATGGGTATTAATATAATATAATAAAAATAGTTATAATCAAATTAAATCATTATTCTAACAAGTTTGTTTAATGTTGATGGTAATTGTATGTTGTCAGAAGTTTGCTTGGAAACAGTTTCCAAAATCATTGCGGTAACTTAAGTATGGAAGGTATATAGAATGTGCTTTTATTATTAAAGAAAAGAAAGTAATTTTATCCCAAGATAAAATAACTAGTTATTAAAACAAAGTCAAAGTTTTATTCTTTCTCAAAGTTTTTCAAGTTATTAATCTGTTTTACTAAAAGTTTACAGAGTTTTTCTCTTGAATAATCAGTATGCAAAAAAGAAAGTGTGTTTCATCAAAGTATAAATTCTTAGACTTTAACCTTATCATTTCCTTGAAGAAACAAGTTTTATCACTTTTAAAAGAATATAATGTTTAAACCTGCCTTCTCAAAAAGTAGCTTTTTATTTCAAACTGTTACAAATGATTTTGTCTGTTACCTAGAAAAAGATAAAATACTAAAAATAATTAAGTACATGTGATATATTATAAATTAAATGAAGTATTTAAAACTGTAGTACAATTAAAAGAAATTTTCTAACTTTATGACAATTAAAGTTGTATGAATAAAAAGTTCATATGAATACTTCAAAAGTGTATAAAATTCCTGAAAATTAAATGTTTCAGTATAATATTAAATAAAATTATAATGTTATTAATCATTAATTTAATTATTTAAAAATATAATAATATATGTCACAAAAACTACCTCTCTGCCAAAAAATCAAAAGGCAGATGCTTAAGTTTATGTGATTTACCCCAACTCTGCTAAAAAAAAAACACACAAGTCTATAACTACAGAAAGAAAGCAGCCATTAGGGGTTGCCAGGGGTAGTGCATAACAGTAAATTATAGCAAATTAAAATAACACCACTACAATGTGCTGCAGGCCCAAATATTACCAGTTTGTTACAAAAAATTAATCTTAAACAAGTCAAGCCAGCCTATATTCCCCTTTCTGTAAAATAGCCAACAATGAATTAAGTTTATATTCAACAATGTGAGCTACAATCCTAATTCTAATTATAATGTTAACAATAAAACCAACAAAGGTATTAAAATTAAAAGTTAAAGTATTGCCCCACAGCCCAAATAGGAAATAATTTGTTTTTTACCTATGCCTCAAAATATACAAAATAAAGAAAATAAGGTCATTCTAATCATGCTAGTAAAAATCTTAAACACAAAAATAAAAAAAAATAAAATAAAAGTTTATTCATTGGATGTCTGCTGGTTAAAATTCTTATTATTTTTATTCTTATATAATCTACTGTAGTTTTGAATTATGTATAACACACTTTAATAATCAAAACTTTAATGCACTACATTGCATACTTAAGTAATTTAATAACTTGTATGTTACACATAAATGTATTTTCTTATATGTATATGTAAATCTTAACATTTTTCATATTTCAGGAAAAATAATTGAAACTAAAATAGTAAGCACATCAAGATGTTTTGTAACAAATTTAAAAAGATGAAGTACATTTCAAAAGTGTTGTATTCCTCCCTGGAGGAGCTGGCCACTCTCCCAAAGAGTGATGCATAAACCTTAAAATTTACTGCCCAAGGAGTGTTGTGTTCCTTCCTGGTGAGGCTGGACCCTTTCTCAGGAATTAGCAAAATACTCACAAGTTGGCATCTATAGTATCAAATTCATTAATCTGAAACACATTCAACCAAAACTTTAGTAACAGTTGCTAATTCAACAATTCTGAGCTAAAAGCTAAATATTGGTAATTATATATATACAAAACTGCTCTATTTATCTCTCATTCTGTAACTTTGTTCAATATTAATTTTTTAATTAATTATGTTATTCATGTTTCTCACTCTAATTGTCAATATAAGCTTATTAAACTAAATTTATATATTAACATTTACCTTGTATCTATCCAGGACTCTAGCCAACAATAATTCAAGTATTTCAGTGGGTCCCCTGGTTTGATAAGCATGTGAATGTATGTATACATATTATTAAATATTACAATATAACAGTTAAACCCCTGTTTATAAACAATCCTTTACTTATTTTTTATTCTTTCAGTTATTAACAAAAATACATTAACTAAATATCAATAAAAGTTCCTGCCACAAGAAATGTTCAATACACTCACCATGTGTCAATATTATGTCTATAAGGCTATATGTCTTACTTGTTCTGCCTTCCCACATGCATGTATTTACTCTCACTGCAGCCCCTTCAAAAACACTTTTAACACAACTCTATAAACATCTCCAACATTCTCTTACCCAAGCAAATAACCCCAAGGGTCAAACTATTGTTGAAAAAAATCAATCACTTACTAAAATTAGTGTTGCAAAAATAGAAGGGGATATGGAGGAGAATCTGCTAAAGAAAAATTATCTAAAGCATTGCTTACCTTAAATTTTCTTAATAGACAACAAATTTCTAATACCACAGCAGCAGAAAGACAATGGGAAGTTAATAAAAAGAAAGAAAATGGAAAATGTGGACAACCAATATATTGGAAAAATGAAATAACCAATAAATTGGAAAAAGGAGAGGTAAAAATTAGGAGCCAAGGTTTTGCTCTTATAATTACAGAAACAGGAGAACGGCAGTGGATCCCCTCCAGAAGAATCAAGCCTAGAGTTGAAGATGCTGCCAAAACTTAAACTGTGGACATGGTGGTTTCACATTGGATTAATTATAGGTAAAGTATTAGGTCAAGGTAAGATACTATATCATAATTACAGTTATTGGGCATACACTACCAACACACCTCTTTTACAGCTGTTAACTTGGGCCGATGAGTCTTACCCAATTTATCTTAATCAATATCACCATTTTCTGTAATGTCTAGACTTATTGCTACCATTAAAGCCAAAAGAAGAAGGGAAATTTATAGAAAATTTAACTATGCCTTTGATAGACCGCCCTCTTTGTATTCGACATGGTTCTGCATGCATGCAACCTCAAAATTGCAGTGTAGTTTTAATAGAGAAAAATCAAACTTGAATTTATATTCTCATTTTCCCTTCTTTACCATGTAAGTCAGAAAATATGATAAATCTTACATGTCCCTCTCAAAACAAATTACTTAATGAAAAATGGCATGTATGTTATAGTTTTACAGAGATTGTGTTGTTTAATGATTACTATGGAATTGTAAAGTTTCGGGCCCTTATAGGAAAGCTGAAGCCTATTAAAAACACAACCATATTTTGGTTCCTTTAGAATTCAACCATAACCACTAATAACAGTAAATCCTTATTTCTGGAATTTTGGTAATACGCATTTACGAATGGCTCAATAAATTGAATAAATCATGGAAGATTTATCCCACAACCATGGGACACTAAACTTAACAAAACTCAAAATTATTTGTGGAAATTATTTTTGGGAACTGGCCCAATTATCGAATGGCAAGTCAATAAAACTAATATTACCAGTTTAAAAAGAAAATCAACTCCATTCCTTACAGAATGTATACGAGATCTTATAGATTTTATCTTTGGAAAAGTAACTTTTGGTGAAAGGAACCTTAGCTGCTCCAATCGGTCTTTATTTACATGTCTTAAGAATTCATATTTGAAGGAAAATCAAACTCTTTTTATAGCAAGAAGAAGAAAAGGACTATGCTTACCAGTTTTGATGAATAGGCATTGGCAGCAGTCTCCAGAATCCCAGTTGCTGTGGCATTTCCTCGACCATTATTTTAAAAGAACTAAAAGCCTGATTGGACTTTTAATAGCAGGAATTTTGGGACTGATTGGCATCATAACCGCTGCAGCCATTGCTGGCACAGCCATACATCAAGGAGTCTAGACTCAACAATATGTTAAGGACTGGCATAGAAATGCAAGTGAGATGTGGCATAGACAGTCTCACAATGATATGGAACTGAATAATCATATGAATGATCTGGAAATAACTATTATACATTTGAGTAATCAAATCTATAATTTAAACTTGTTAAGAGCTCTTAAATGTGATTGGAATGAAAGTTCTTTTTGTATTACTCCTTTGCATTATAATAATAGTTAGCATGATTGGGAAGAAGTAAAAAATCATTTGATTGGATATAAGCATATTTCTGAAGATATTTTAGAATTGCAAAAGAAAGCATTGAGCATGTCTCAAAATGAATTGAAAGCAACCCCTAGTGAAGAAATTTGGAATGAATTGTCTGAAAATTTAAATACTGTGAATCTGTTTCACTGGTGGAAACAAAAAACAGTTCAAATATCATTTTGGATTGGATGAGGAATTATTATTATATGCATTTTAATTGTTTGTATTTTCAAGGGTAGAGTAATAACATATATTCATAGAAAAAATGAAAAATTAGATCAGATAAATGCATTTATATTAAGAAACTTAGTCATGAGAAACTAAGTTTACATTATTTGTGGCAGAAAGTAGTATCCTAATAACCCCCTGATTTTACTACTAATTATCTACATAAAAGCATACACATAAGGAATCTGAGGAAGTATAAACTATAAATGAAATTGTCTTCCGTGTAAGAGCTCAAAAGCTTGACTGGTATCCAATGATGGGTAAGATTCTCAGAGGACAACAACCTAAGACAGGCATAGTCACAAGAACCTATGGAAGAAGACAAGTGTGATAAGAGTTCACTTTGTATCATCTTATATAATGATTCCTATGATCTTCACTTAAAAAATTAATCAATAAAGAAGGGGGAAATGAAGGAGTTCAAATAAAGGCCATGACTACTGACAGAAAGTAGGCTGCCTTGGTATGTATGGGACAGGCATCTCTAGTTTCAAGACACTAATATAAGATCTGGTTAGAGCCTGGTGGAGAAGCATTCTGTGCTTCTAGGAGTGTATTTAGTATATGTCAGATAATAATTAACAAGGTATGTTATGTGCAGGAATGTAAGGATAACTGAACCATTAACCCTAAAGACTTTCTGACTTTAGTAACATGTAGCCCATCACGTGTCTATTGCCTTTGCACATGCACACACATATTTTCCATGTTCTAAAGCTAAATAAAAGCCACGATGTTTAATGCAGTGACACTCTCTACTCCTGGGATGGAGGGTCCCCTGACCCTGATTATTTCTTTCTCATCTTATCTCTTCTGCAGCACCATTGATGCTAATGATGTTAATGAACCTAGTTCCTTAACATCAACATGTATATAAAAAGATAAAGCATAGAACACAGTGAACACTATTTTAGATCATGGAATATAGTCAAGAGTCTAAGTATAAGAATGTTCTTTCATTATTTATAACAAATGTGTGACATTAATACAAGGTGTTGATAATAGCATGGAATGAGATAGCTGCTCATTAATGGGTCAAAATGATATTTATTTCCTTATTAATTAGTATAAAAGAATAGGCATCCACAGAAAATATCAGAGGGTAAAACACAAAATCAAGGTACACATACAATCATTTCTCAAAGTATTGTATTTGGATGTGTGTTTGTTCTGTGTGTGTTGTGAACGTATGTTGTATGTATGTGTGTTGTATGTGTATGTGTTCTTTGTAGGTGAGTGTGTGCAAAAAAGTTCATTGTGGATCACAATGTAATAAAAGTATTTCTTATGCTGGGAGTTGGCAATGATTTTTGCTAACCACTTCACTAAAGGCAAGGAAAGTTTACAAAGGAGGCCACCTGCAATAATGGGGAAAAAGTCCTTGAATGGAGAGCCAAGCATAAGAGTGAGGTATGAGAATGGGTGGTGTGGAGTTAAGGCTTCTCCAGATTCTAGGGCCACAGACAGAGCAGGTGTTCTTGGTACATCTGCCTTGTCATGGTCTCCACATCATGGTCCAATCTATTTGCTATTTCTGTGCCTGTTCCAAATTTATTTGACCACACTAGGTTTTATATTTTCCTATAGCAGATGCAGCATGCCCTTTATTCAGTGTTCTTTGCTGGCATTTCTTCTTTATCATTATTGGGCTTTGAGTTTTGTTATGATTTTTGAAAATCCAGTGGACACAACACAATTCTATTTCTGTAGCTTATAAATATGCAAAGGACTCCCGAAAATGCTCTCTATAAAAATCTGCACATGCCCTGACTATCTACTACTTGGATTTATGTTTCTTCATATGATATATCCCTGAGGGCATTATGTTGCATTCACTAGGCTGTGCTACACTGAATCTCAGATGACCTCAGATAAAAATTATTGGTTTCTATTCTCCCTGATGCTTTCCTGCTGCCTCTAGTGGGCTCTTCACCTAACATGGATGCTACCTTTGAATGAATGAATTTCTTCCTGGGTGTTTGGTAATAGACTGAAGCTCATCTCCAGACAAGACCATAGGAATGAGTCAGGCATTGGTCCCCCAGCTAAACTTAGGTACCCAAAGAAATAACCATGTCCAAACGATCTCAAGATTGCACAGAATGAGGGACAGCAGAAGAGAAGATATCTACAGCTTTCCTTTAACTGCTCATTACTGTATTTCCCTCTAGGACACTCATTAGCACATTTCCTTGTTGTTTTACCCCTGAGCCATCAATTCACTTTGGAACCTGGTCAGAAAACAATGAAAATGTTTCCTGCTCACCCTGTTCCCAAGATACCGGATTGCATCAGGAAAATACAGCTTTAATCACTCTACCTCCACATGGATTCTGGAGCAATTTGTAGTTCTAACTTTCTAGCATCATTCCCATCCTTTGAAATAAAGTTTTCACCATATTTTCACCAGTCAAGTCTCTTCACTAGTCCCTTGGAACCCAAGGCATTGACTTAGGGTGAGGATAAAAGCCCTGTTGTTCTCCCCAGAATATTGTTTTCCCTTTTTAACAACAGGGATCACTGGGCTCCATAGATATGAAAACATATGTAGTTCACCCACGATTTGATGATACTTTTTTGCCAATCAATTAGGAATGGCCTACCTGTAATGAAAGTTACAAAGTAACATTTTTCCTTTATTTAAAAATATTAGCTAATTGAAAGATATATATTTTTTCTTTTTGCATCATTACCTGAACTTACCACATTTATAGGGATTTGCTCATTGATTGCTTACAAAAATCCATTCTATAAAAGCAGTAATGCTATGAATTCAATGCTCCATTTGCAGAAAAAGGTGGGGTTCAGAGGTTTAAGTGTCTGACTAAAGTTTTGAACAGAGTAAGTGCTGGGACATTGCTGGAAACTCTAAATATGTTTCCAGTTAGTCTCTCAACCATGAAGGATTCTGGCACCCTCTGGATATAGAGCAATGCCTGGAGATATAGTCTAGGTAAGTGTCATTCTTCAATCAGTTCTGTTTCAAAATGGAACTCATTTTCTAACTGATTTTTGTTATTGTGGCACTAAAAAGTACTGAGGAACATACAGCATACTGAGCTAGACTAAATTTTATAACATGGCAGAATACAATGAATTTCCTAATCAACACAGTTTCTAGCATTAAAATTACACAAGCCATAAATACTGTCTTAGAATTCTTTAAAACCTTAATTTTTACTGATGTTTATTTCATTTCTCCTTTCATTAATTTTTTAAATTAATTTATTTTATATTTTAAAAGATGCTTAGATTACATAAATGTTACACAAAAATTACAGGGAATCCCATGTTTCCCACCTCCCAAACCTCCCATAACCTCTCACGTAAATATTTTACATTAGTTTAGCACATCACCTGCAATGGATATATACATCCTGGGGCTTTGCCACTAAGCATGGACCATAGTTCACATTGTAGACCACACTCTCTCCCACACAGTTCTGCATGTTATATGCTGATGTAAAATGGCCTACATCTGTTGTTGTAATGTCACTCAGGATAATTCCCAAGTCTTGAAAAAGCCCCGGTATTAAAACTGCTTTTCCCTCTCCCTGCCCCAAAAGGATCCAGAGGCCACAGGTTCCACCTCAATGTTGTAATTTCTTCCATTGCTTGAATCACAATATGTCTACAACAGAATACCAGTAAGTCCAATCTAGACCATAGCACTTCCCCCAATCTTGAGGAGACTGGGATGGTGATGTCCACTCCACCTCCTTATGAGAGGGAGCTTATATCTCATAGATAAGATGGATCCAGTCTCTGGAAGTACACCTACAAACTCCAGCACCAAGTGTAGGTTTGAATAGAAGGGACTGATTGACCATGTGCAGGGAGGACTTATTTGAGCCCAACTGTGTCACTGTCAGGAGCACAGATTCCAAAGTAAAGCCCACTGATAAGGCATCAATCTCTGGAGCTGTCCCCCCTTATATAGGACCTGGGTATCTCCAGAGCCCTCAGGAGCCCCTCTGTGTGGGGTGATATACACTTTGGTGTTCTATGAGATCCTACTGAGGGGTGCGTAAGCGTTACCTCTGGGATGACCTCCCAATTCTCTTTGAAGTCTCTTAGCCATATGAACTCATTTGTCTTTACCCTTTCCCCCCTTTATTCAAGGTCTTTTTCCAGTTGTATTGCCAGTTGGCACTTGTAATTAATCCCTCATTGCCAGGGAGGCTCATCCCTGGGAATCATGTCCCATGCTGGGGGTAAGGTAATGCACTCAAATGCTGAGTTTGGCTTAGAGAGAGGCCACATTTGAGCAACAAGGAGGCTCTCAGGTGGCAACTCTTAGGCACCCCATAACAGTAGGCTATGTTTCAATTACAGAACTGGTAAGGCTAGTCATAAATAACAAGAACCCATTAGTGGACCATCTACCTTTGCCATACACTGCCCCTGCACTCGGGGGACTCTTGCAGCTCACGTGGAGAATTTGGTAGAGCTCTCCGGGTTGGGAATTCAGTATTCTCTCATTTATTGAGTGAATCTCCACCCTCTGTGACCATGCCCCATCCCTTCATCATTTGAACAATTTTATATATCTTTCATTTATATTCAGGTGAACTTCCTCCCATAAAACCCGCAGTCCAGACACACCCCACCAATGATCCTCATCTGCCCCCACTGTAACCCTTCTGTGATCCAAACCTTCCTTGGAGATGAAGCCCATATAATAGCCAAATACAATTAATAGGAAAATGAAATAATAATGGTAAGTTTAAATATAAGAGTTAAAATACATGGAAACTTAAAAAATAAACACTAAAAATAAAATTAAATTAAAGGATTGGGATATTCAAAAAATGGGAAAAAACAAAAAAAATTTTTTCAGTTTTTAAACATTTTTCCTTTTATCACTGCATTATCAGGTGTCCAGTCTGTACTGTGGGACCTGCCCCCTCTCACTCCCCATTGTCTCCCAAATTTTCATTTAATTTTAAAAGAAGTTTTAGGTCATAGCAAAGTCACACACAGAATACTAGAGACTCTTATATGTCCAAACTCCTCCCCTTTTTCTCACACCATATTAAATCCTTTTTTGTATGTGGGTGCAAGCATTGTTATAACTGTTATACAGATTGTGAAATATAGCTACTAAACATTGTCAAAGGTTTACATTATAGTTCACAATTTCGATGGTACAGTTTAATAATTTTTGATGATATTTACCATGTCCTGTGTCCATCACTGCAAGGTAATGAAAAACATTTCCCGTCCACTAAATGCCCCCTGTTTGATGTTTTCTGTTCCTTTCTACCCATTCCCTGGGGCACATGACACCCCCTTTCATGACTCATTGGATGATAAGATTCATAGTTATATGCAACAAGAGGTCTTGGCACGCTGATTGTCCTCCCTTATTAGGATCCACCCTTGCTTATAAGAGATACCCACCTGTGTGTTTCTGGTTGAATCAATCCTCCCAAAGATGGGGGTCCATCTCCTTCCCACTCACCATGTGGGTCACCACTCCCCAATGCCACAGATTATGACAGGATGAAGACTCACACACTCCCCAGAAGCTTACTCTAGATTCACCCCATCCTGAATGCCCACCCAACCTACATCCTAAACCGGTGACACTACCTTGTCATATTGCCATAAGAGTATTCTCACTCCTGTACTTTCAACCTCATACCCACAAATCCCATATTAACCTGGTCCATCTCCCACCTCTCCCCCCAGGATCCTGGGTATTCTAACCCACCCTTCCTAATCTACCCATCTGTCAACCCTTTACCACCAAACCCAGTAATGTCACTACCCACCTGTCCTATACTTTAATATGCAACTGTATTCTATCACTTTACCATAGATTATGTCCATATAGGTGATGGCTCACAACATTCTCTTTCCTTTCTCTCTCTTATTAACCCATCTTTCAGACAATGGTCCCCAGAGACTGCTCACTTTCCTCAATTCAAATCAGTGAGGTCATGTACTGTTCATTCTTCAATGCCTGGCTTGCTTTACTCAACATAAAGTCTTCAAGATTCATCCATGTTATTCAGTGTCTTAGCACTTTATTACTTCTTACAGCTGAGTAATATTCCATTGTGTGTATGTACCACATTTTGTTTATCCATTCATCTGCTGAGGGGAATTGGGGCTGATTCCAACTTTTGGCAAGAGTGAGCTATGCCGCTATGAATATTGGTGTGCATATATCTGTTCGCATCTTTGCTTTCAATTTTTCTGGGTATACCCCCAGCGGTGGAATCGCTGGATCATATGGAAGATCTATTGTTAGTTTTCTGAAGAAACACAAAAATGTCCTTCACAGTTGCTGGACCATTCGACAATCCCACCAGCAGTGGATAGGGTTCCTCCAATCCTCTTCAACACATATAGTCTGCTGTTTTTTAATAGCTGCCATTCTGATGGGTGTAAGATGTTATCTCATTGTAATTTTGATTTGCATTTCCCTAATAGCCAGCGATGCCGAGCATTTTTTCATGTGCTTTTTAGCCATTTGTATTTCTTCCTTGGAAAAGTGTCTTTTCAGGTCACTTGTCAATTTTTTAAATGGGTTGTTTGTCTTTTTATTTTCATGGTGTAGGATTTCTTTAAATATGCAGGATATTAGGCTCCTATCAGGTATATGGTTGCCAAATATTTTCTCCCAGTGATTGGCTGCCTTTTTTTTAATTAAATAATATCCTTTAAGGTGCAGAAGTTTTTAATTTTGAGGAGATCCCATTTATCTATTTTTTCTTTTGCTGCTCATACTTTGGGTGTGAAGTTCATGAAACCATTTCCTATTACAAGGTCCTGTAGATGCTTCCCTACATTATCTTCCAAGGTCTTTATGGTTTTGGCTCTTATATATAGATCTTTAATACATCTTGAGTTGATTTTTGTATAAGGTGTGAGACGGTATTCTTCTTTCATTCTTTTGGATATGGAAATCCATTTCTCCAAGCACCACTTGTTAAAGAGGCCATTCTCTCCCAACTGAGTGGGCTTGGTGGTCTTGTCAAATATCAGATGACTGTATATGCGAGGATCTATATCAGAACTCTCAGTTTGGTTTCATTGGTCAGTATGTTTATCCTTGTGCCAATACTATGCAATTTTGAGCACCGTAACTTTGTAGTATGTTTTAAAGTCAGGTAGTGTGATACCTTCAACTTCATTTTTCTTTTTCAATATGTCTTTGGTGACTCAGGACATCTTACCTTTCTAAATATATTTTGTGGTTAGTATTTCCAGTTCCTTAAAAAATACAATGTTAATTTTTATTGGGATTGCATTAAATCTGTAGATTAGTTTTGGTAAGATAGACATCTTGATGAGGCTTAGTCTTCCGATCCATGAACAGGGGATATTCTTCCATTTATTTAAGTCTTCTTTGATTTCTTTTAACAGTGTTGTGTAGTTTTCTGTAAAATAGCCTTTGCATCATTAGTTAAAAATTTTCCTAGGTATTTGATTCTTTTAGTTACTATTGTAAATGGTATTTTTTTCGTGATTTCCTCCTCAGATAGCTCATTATTGGTGTACAGAAATGCTACTGATTTTTGAGCATTGATCTTATACCCTGCGACATTACTGAACTCCTTTATAAGTTCTAGAAGCTTTGTTGTAGATTTCTCAGGGCTTTCTACAGATAGGGTATTGTCGTCTGCAAATAATGAAATTTTTCTTTCTTCTTTTCCAATTTGGATGCCTTTTATATATTTTTCTTACCTCAGTGTTCGAGCAAGTATTTCTAAGACAATGTTAAATAGAAGTTGTGATAGTGGGCATCCTTGTCTTGTTCCCTATCTCAGAGGGAATGCTTTTAGAATTTCACCATTGAAGATGATGTTAGCTTTGTTTTTTTCATATATACCCCTTATTATAGTCAGAAAGTTTCCTTCTATTCCTTTCTTTTGCAGTGTTTTTATCAGGAAAGAGTGTTGTATTTTGTCGAATGATTTTTCTGCATCTATAAAGATGATCATGTGATTTTTTTCCTTCAATCTGTTTATTCGGTGTATTACATTGATTGATTCTCTTATATTGTACCATCCTTGCATACCCAGCATGAAACTCACTTGGTCATGGTGTATAATTCTTTTCATATGTTGCTAAATGCGATTAGCAAGTATTTTGTTGAGGATTTTAGCATCTAGGTTCATTAGAGAAATTGGTGTGTAATTTTCCTCTCTTGTGGCATCTTTCTTTGGCTTTGGCATTATGGAAATATTGGTAGCATTGAATGAGTTAGGCAATATTCCTTCTACATCTATTTTTTGGAAGAGCTTAAGCAGGATTGCTGTTAGCTTTTTCTGGAATGTTTGGTAGAATTCAGTTGTGAAGCCATCTGGTCCTGGGCTCTTCTTAGTTGGGAGGTTTTTGTTGACTGAGTCAATCTCTTTACTTGTAATTGGACTATTGAGCTAATCAATTTTTTCTTTCATCAATGTAGGCTATTTGTGAGTTTCTAGACATTTGTCCATTTCCTCTAAATTATCATTCTGGTTGGCATATACTTTTTCAAAGTATCCTCTTATTATACTCTTTATTTCTGTGGGGTCAGTAGTGATATCCCCTTGCTCATTCCTTATTTTCTGTATTTGCATCTGTTCTCTCTTTTTCTTTGTTAGTGTGGCTAAGGGTTCATCAATTTTATTGATCTTCTCAAAGAAGCACCTTTTGGTGTTGTTTATTTTTTCTAGTGTTTCCTTATTCTCTATTTCTTTTAGTTCTGCTCTAATATTTTTTATTTCCCTCTTTCTACTTCTTTTAGGTTTAGTTTGTTGTTGTTTTTCCAATTCCTCCAGGTGTGCAGTTAGGTCTTCAATTTTAGCTCTTTCTTCTTTTTTAATGTATGTATTTATGGCTATTAACTTCCCTCTTGGGACAGCTTTGGATGCATCCCATATGTTTTGATATGTTGTGTTTTAATTTTCATTAGTTTCAAGGTAGTTACAGATTTCTTTGGAAATTTCCTCCTTTACCCACTGCTTGTCTAGAAGTGTGTTGTTTAACTTCCATATCTTTGTGCCTAATCTGTTTCTCTGGCCCTTAGTGATTTCCAACTTCATTCCATTGTGGTCAGAGAAATTACTTTGTATAATCTCAATCTTTCTGAATTCATTGAGAGATGTTCTGTGGCATAGCATGTGGTCTACCTTGGAGTATGATTCATGTGCACCCATGAAGAAAGTAAATCCTGCTGTATTTGGGTGTAGTGTTCTGTATGTGTCTATTAGGTCCAGGTCCTCTAATGTATTACTCAGAGTCTTTGTTTTTTTATTGATTCTCTGTCTAGATGTTCTGTCTCATGGTGATAATGGTGTATTAAAGTCCCCCACTATGATTGTGGAGGCATTTATTTCTATACTTAGTTTTTCCAGATTTTGCCTCATGTATTTTGAGGCACCCTGATTAGGTGCATAGATGTTTATGATTGTTTTCTCTTCTTGAGAGATTACACCTTTTACTAATATATAGTGTCCATCTTTTGCTCTTACAATAGTTTTGCATTTAAAGTCTCTTTTGTCTGATATTAGGATAGCTACTCCTGCCCCTTTTTTGACTATTGTTTGCTTGTAAAATTGTTTTCCAACCTTTCACTTCCAGCCTCCTTGAATCCCTGGGTCAAAGGTGGGTTTCTTGTAGACAGCATACAGATAGATCATATTTCCTTATCCATTC
>JAQZBX010055894.1:0-18306 GCA_029593785.1 Cabassous unicinctus | reverse complement strand
TGGGTGCTGGATTTTGCCAAATGCTTTTACTGCAGTGATTGCGATAATCATGTGGTTTTTCTTTCCATTGTTTTATTAATGTGGTGTATTACATTAATTGCTTTTCTGATGATAACAATCCATGTATTCCATGGGGAAAAAAACATTTGCTCATGATGCAGAATTCTTTTAATGTGATGTTAGCATCATTATTTTGGTGTTTTTTGAAGACTTTTCTTTCTGAATTATTAAGGAATATAGGTTTGTAATTTTCTTTCCATACAAATTTTATTCTGGCTTTGGAATTATATGATGCTGGTTTCATGGAATGAATTATAAGGTGTTCCTTTGTTTAATTTATTAGAGGCATTTGATGAATATTCTTTTAATGATTGTTAAAAGTCACAAGTGAAGCCATTGTGTCCTGTGCTTTTCTTCCTTAGAAAATTTTTAATTATTTAGTCTAATTTCTTCTTATTGGTTTGATAAGAACTATTTCTTCCTGAGTCCAAGTGGGTAGTTTGTGGGTGTGTATCTTAGAATTTGACAATTTCATCTGGATTATTTAATTTGTTGGCATAAAGATGTTCATAGTAACAGTATTAATCAGCCAAAGGAGTGCTGATGCAAAGTACCAGAACTCTGTTGGCTTTTATAAAGGGTATTTATTTAGGGTAGAAGCTTACAGTTACCAGACCCTAAAGAGTCCTACTCAAGGTACCATAAGAGTTACATTCTCACCGAAAGTCTGTTGCCACATGTTGGTGCAAGATGGTGGACAATGTCTGCAAGGGTTCAGCCTTCCTCCTTCCTCTTAAGGCTCCATAATCCCAGATTCTTCTGATCTCAGCTGTAGGCTGGCTTAAGGCTCATCTCTCTTCCAGTGGCTATAACAATGGGGCACTTTCTCTTCCTGTGTATCTGCTTATCTGTGTTTACTTCCATGTGAGAGTCTGTTTTATCTCCACCAAGCAGGTGAGGACTCAAACTGAGTCATCCTAATGATGTAGTCAAATAAAAGCCCCAATCTTGATTTAATAAAGTAAAAATGAAACCTCTCAATCTATTGCAATCTAATACACTCAGAGGAACAGACCAGTTTACAAGCATAATCCAATATCTATTTTTGGAATTCATAAACAATACCAAGCTTCCATACTCTACCCACTGAATTCCAAAAAGACATTGAGATATTTTTTAAAATCCTTAAATCAGTAACAATGCCAAGTACAAAACCATATTACAATCAGTTTAAAGAAATACAGTTTGTCTTGAGGCAAAGTCCTTTGTGGTTGTAGACCTCTGAAACTTAAAAAAACCATTTATTTACTTCCAATATAGGAAGAGACACACAAAGGATAAACATTTGCATTACCATAAAGAGAAAGTGGGAGGGAAACAGGAGTCATGTGTCCCCTACAATTCTGTAAACTTTCAGGACATATTTCCTTAGATTTCAAAGTCTGAGAGTCATTCTTAAGTTGATGGTTCCTTCTCCCTGGGGTCTCATGGGGACCCACCCTTTCCACAGGCTTTCCCAATGGCCATTTTCTTGGCTCCACCCTCATCAAGCATCTGGATGGTGAACTAGCTCCAGATCTCACCCTCTAAGATCACTGGGGTGATGGCCACACTTCACCTGAAGTTTGGGTGTAGTGTCTCAGGCCCCATAGTTCAATGAGATGAAAGCAACATTCTCCCTAATCTCTGGCCTACATGCCCAACCCTCTCAGAGCAATGAGTTGACAACTTGGCCTTCCCTAATCTGTGGGGGGAAAGCCCATGCCTTTCAGACCTATGGGGTGTCAAACTTACACTCCCCAACCCTTGGGGAATGTGCTCCACCTTCTCTGTAACCTGGGGTGGCAAAACTCTCCCCAAATATCAGTTAGGAACATCCACCCTCTTGAACTGCCAGGACAAACTCACCCTCTCTGTACATGGATGGGGTTCCTCTCTTGGCCCATGGAGATATCTTAATTCCAGATCTCAGTTTCCATGGTTTTCCTCTTAAAGTTTTTCTCCTTCCATCTCTCCCTTCCATTTACCTTTTAGTCCAGGCTGACAGTGCTTTTGTTCATACAATTCTCACAAAAAGCTTGTTAGTTTAGCATGCAGGAAGCAGAGGTCCAAGCTATCAGATAGTAAGACTTTCCACAAGTATTTCCTAGATAACTGCATTTTCAATCCTGATTTACAATATCCAAGTTTAGTTAAGTCCTAAAATTGGGCACTATTGTCTGTGAGCTTGATTTCCAGAGACTTGGAATTTCCAGAATCAGTTTCCAGTTTCTTTGTGCCCAACAATTCAGTTCCAGCTTATGACTTTCATCCAGCATTTTACTATAACCTGCAAGGAGAAGCCAAGCTGCATTCTCCAAATTTACTTCGGAAAGTTCTCCAGCTAAATGCCTAGGCTTGCCATTTCAAATTCTTCTTTACATAAAACATCAGGAGTCAATCTTGCCAAGTTCTCTACAACTTTAAAACATGGATTGCCTTTCCTCCAGTTTCCAATAATAGTTTCATCATTTACTTCTAAGACATCATAAAAAGTCTCTTTAGCTTCCTTATTCCTACCAAGGATCTCTTCAAAGCACTCTAGGCTTTTTCTATGAAACATCTCACAATTATTTCCTTCTAAGGTCTTATTAAAAATAACTTTAGCCTCTATATTACTGCCAACAGTTGCTCCAAAGCAATCTAGGCCTTTTCCATCAAACATCTCACAATTGCTCCAAAAAAAAAAAATACCCCTTATCCATTTATAAAACTCTTCCAGAATTTTGATCCTTTCAAAAGCACTTCCTCACTCCTCAGTACCAAATTCTGTATTACTCAGCCAAAGGGG
This sequence comes from Cabassous unicinctus, assembly GCA_029593785.1. Lineage (NCBI taxonomy): Eukaryota > Metazoa > Chordata > Mammalia > Cingulata > Chlamyphoridae > Cabassous > Cabassous unicinctus. The sequence continues at coordinate 15,476 of JAQZBX010055894.1, read as the reverse complement.
TTCTGATGCAAAGTAGCAGAACTCTGTTGATTTTTATAAAGTACATTTATTTGGAATAGAGGCTTACAGTTACCATGCCCTAAAGAATCCAACTCAAGTTACCATAAGAGGTACTTTCTCACTCAAAGACTGTTGCCAAATGTTGATGCAAGATAGAAGGTGATGTCTGCAAGGGTTTAGCCTTGTTGGGGATAAAATAGACTCTCACATGGAAGTAGACACATTGAAGCTGATACACCAGAAGAGAGAGTGCTCCATAAACACAGCCCTGGGAAGAGAGACAAGCCTTACGTTAGGCTACAGTTGAGATAAGAAGAAGGTGGGACGATATAGTGTATTTTGCTTGATATCTACATATTTGTGAACTTCCCAGTTTTTCCTCTGTAATTGATTTCTAAGTTAATTTCACTCTTGTACAAGAAGATATTTCATTGTTTCATATTTATAATTTTATTGAGACTTGTTCTGTGACATAATAAATAGTCTACCCTACAGAATGATCATGTGCCTTAGAGACGAATTTGTACTCCACTGTTCTGGGGTGAAATGTTCTACATATTGCAGTTAGGTCTAGTTATTTCAAATCTTCTATATACTGATTGATATTTTGTCTACATGTTCTATCCATTATTGAAATCAGTGTATTGAAGTATGCTATTATTAATGTAAAGCCATCTATTTTCCCCTTCACATCGGTCTACAGTTGCTTTATATATTATGAAGGTCTTCTATTAGTGCATATATATTAATTGTTATGTCATCTTGTTGAGTTGATATTTTATCAGTATATACTTTCCTTCTTTGTCCCTTATCACAGTTTTTGACTTAAAGTCCCTTTTATCTGTCATTAGTATAGCCACTTCAGCTATCTCTTGATTACAAATTACATGGAATATTTTTCATCCTTTTACTTTCAACCTAATTACATCTCAAATTTAAGGTGAGTGTCTTTTTAACAGCATATCCCTGTGTCAAGCTTTTTATCCATTTTGCCTATGTTTGCCTTTGAATTGGAGAATTTAAACCATTTAGAGTTAAAGTTATGTAATGTAATGATAATGCAGGCTTTTGTTTTGCAATTTGTTATTTGATCTTTATAATTCTTATACCATTTTTTGTTCACCAATTCTTCTTTTAATGCATACTGTCATTTTATTTAATATTTTTATATTGTGGTATTTTGAGTTGCTCCTCATTTCCTTCTGCATATAATTTTTCAGTTATTTTTTGTGGTTATAATGGGCTTTAAATATAATATCTTAAATCTATAACAATCACATTGTATTTGTTACCAACTTAAATTCAATAGCATTTAGAAACACTCTTTCTATGCTTCTATCTCCCCCTAAGTTTTTGTTGTATTTGTTTCAAATGACAGCTTTATACATCATAGGCAAAAAAAACATAGATTTATCAAAACATTTTGCACATGAATTTTAGTACCTATAAAAAGGAAAAATGGAGTTGCACATGTAAAAATATAATACTGGGGTGTATAATTATTCATATGATTTCCTTTATGTTTCTTAAATAGACTTCTTTTATACTTTTCTCCCAGTCTGATGAATTCCATTTAGCATTTCTTGCAGAGTCTGTCTAGTGATATGAACTCACTCAAATTTTTAATCTAGAATTTCTTAGACTCTTTCCTATTTGCATCAGACTGTATCATCAGATATCATATTCTTGTTTGGCAATTGACTTCTTTTAGCAATTAAAATTTGTCACCCCATTGCTTTCTTGCCTCCATAGTTTCTGAAGATAAACAGGCATTTGATCATATTAGGACTCACTTGTACATGACGTATTGCTTTTCTCTTGCAGCTTGCAGAACTCTCTCCTTGTTCTTCACATTCAATTATTTGACTGCAATGTGTCTTTGAATATATGTCTTCAAGTTTATCCTGTTTGGAGCATTGGAGTTTTGAATATCTCTTTCATTAACTTGGGGAAGCTTTTTCATTATTTTTCTGAATATTCACTTGGCTTCTTTCACCAGGTCTTCTCCTTCTGGGACTCTCATAATGTGCATCCTAGTACACTTGAAGTTGTTCCACAGGTCTCTTAGACTCTGTTCACCTTTTCATTCTATTTTAATTCAGCTTCTCACACTTGAATATTTCAATTGACTCATGTTCAATAACCTGATTTTTCCTTTTGCCAGCTCTAACCTGTTGTGAAATTCTCTAATGATCTTATTTATTTCAGTTATTGTGGACTTAAACTTAAATATTTCTCTGTTGTTTCTTTAAATCATTTATATTTCTTTATTAAGATTCTCATACAGCTCATTCGCCATTTACCTGAAATCCTTTAGTAGTTTCTTTCTGATTGCTTTTTATCTCTTTGAGTGTATTGAAGATATTTTTTTTCAAAGCTTTTGGCTGGTATGTGCAAAATCTGTTTTTCTTTGTTGATGGCTTCTGAAATATAATCTTGTTCCTTTTGGATGAACCATCATTTCCTGTTCATTGTTTGGTTTGTAATCTTCTGTTACATACTGTATATGATCATAAGTTCATATTTTAACTATGGCATTTAGTCCCTGAGATTTCTGATACTTAAAATTTGTATCCAGCTAGTTATATGACAAAAGTTTCCTCAGTTGCCAGGTATTAAAAATCAAACAAACAAGCAAATACAAATATCACCTTTGACAGTCTTTGAAAATTTGCTCTGTGCTGGCTGGTGTTCTACGTAATTGTATATCCTTCCAAGCAGATCACCCTGAGGTGAAATTACAGGGCCCTCTTTGTCTTTTCTGATCCTAAGTTTTGTCTGATCTTGCACTCTTGGTCTTAGGATTGTGTTCCTAACCTTAGGTTGTCTTAGGAATAATTTCCTGGCCTTAGGATTTCCCCTGTTTATGTAATCAGAATGTCCCCTATGCTCCCTATGAATTAGACTCTGCCCTCCCACCCCAGTGCTTGATTGTATGTCTTTAAATCCATAATTCTTTGACTTAGGCCACTATGATTTAATTACATATTTCTTAGAAGACATTAACTGTGCCAAGTTACATTTGCTTACAGAGCAAATTTTTAACTTTTTTTCTTCCATGGATCCCTTTGCCAGTCAGGTAAAAATCATGGACCCCTTACTAAGTCCACACTATGCTTTGTATTATTTAATACATATATCACACCTGCACTAACACATCCCTACAAGAATAATGTTTTTCTGAATTTCAATTCAAGTTCATGGACCACTTGTTAAGAAGCCCTTCTTTAAAATCAGGTAGCATGTTTCCTTCAATTTCATTTTTTATTTCAATATGCTTTTGGCTATTTTCTTGCAATTCCAAATAAATTTCATAATTTGCTTTTCCAATTCCGTAAAAAATGCTGTTGCTGTTTTTATTGGGAATGTGTTAAATCCAATAATAAATATGGGTAGAAAAGACATCCTGGTGTTTAATGTTCAAATCCATGAATGTGGAATATGTTTCCATTTATTTAGATCTTCTTCGATTTCCTTTAACAATGTTGTGAAGTTTTCTGTGCACAAGTGCTTTATATCTTAAGTTTATTCCTTGATATTTGACTATTTATTTACTATTGTAAATTGAAGTTTTCAGGATATCTGTCTCAATTATAATAATAATTGCTCAATATTAGTGTAGAGAAATGCTACTGATTTTTGCATGTTGATCATATGTCCTGCAATATTATTGAACTCATTTTCCAACTCTAGAAACTTTGCTTTAGATTTTTCATGGATTTCTATGTATAGGATCATGCCAACTGTAAATAGTGAATTTTTTACTCCTTCCTTGCTATTTTCAAAACCTTTTATTTCTTTTTTTTGCCTAAGCGCTTGAGCAAGTACTTCTATCACAATGTTAAATAAGAGCTGTTACAGTGGACATCTTTGTCTTGTTCCAGATATTAGGGGGATAATCAATAGCATTTCATCATTGAGAATGATGTTAGCTGTGGATTTTTCATACAAACACTTTATCATGTTGTGGGAGTGTCCTTATATTCCTATCTTTTGAAGTGCTTTTCTAAAGAGGATACTGTACTTTGTCAAATGATTTTTCTGCATCAATAGAGATGATCATGTGACAGTTTTTGTTGATCTGATAATGTGGTGTATTACATTGATTGATTTTCTTATTTTCTTATGTTGTAACATCATTGCATACCAGTGGTGATATGCCCTTCCTCTTTTCTTATTTTATGTATTTGCATGTTCTCTGGTTTTTCTTTATTAGTCTAGCTAAGGATTGTCAATATTATTAATCTTTTCAAAGAACCAACTTTTGGTTTTGTTATATTTTTCTAGTGCTTTCTTATTTTCTATTTCATTTAGCTCTGCTTTAATCTTTATTATTTCCTTCTTTCTACTTGCTTTTGGATTAGTTTGTTGTTCTTTCTCTAATTCCTCCAGGTGTGCAGTTAGATCTTTAATTTTAGCTCTTTCTTCTTTTTAAATATAGGCATTTATGGCTATAAATTTCCTTCTCACACTGCTTTTGCTATATCCCATAGGTTCTGATATGTTGTGTTGACATTTTCATTGGTTTCTAGGTAGTTACTGATTTATTTTGCAATTTCTTCTTTGACCCACTGATTGTCTAAGAGTGTGTTGTTTAACTTCCATATCTTTGTGCCTATTCTGGTTCTCTACCTCTTATTAATTTCCAACTTCATTCCATTGTGGTGAGAGAAATTTCTCTGTATAATTTAAGTCTTTCTAAATTCATTGATGCTATCTTTGACCTAGCAAGTGGTCTATCCTGGAGAATGATACACGTCCTGCTGTATTTGTATGTAATGTTCTGTACATGTTTATTAGGTTTAGAAACTCTAACATAACATTCAAGGTATCTGTTTCTTTATTAGCTCTCTCACAAGATGTTCTGTTTCGTGGTGATAATGGTGTATTAAAGTGCCCCTATAATTGTAGCAGCATTTATTTCTCTCCTTATTTTCCCAATGTTTGCTTTGTGTAATTTGGGGCACCCCGGTTAGGTGCATAAATGTTTATGATTGTTCTATTTTCTTCATAGATTGTGCATTTTATTAATAAACAGAGTCCTTACTTGTCTCTTACAATAATTTTGCATTTAAAGCCTATTTTGTCTGATATTAGTATAGCTACTCCCACCCTTTTTTGTTTATTGTTTGCATGTAAAATCATTTTCCAATTATTCACTTGCAAACTCCTTGTGTCCCTGGGTTTAAGGCAAATTTCCTGTAGACAAAAGATAGATGGGTCATATTTCCTTATGTATTCTGGCAATCTGTGTTTTTTGATTGGAGAGTTTAATCCATTAACATTCAATTGTATTACTGTCAAGGCAATACACACATTAAACATTTTTATTTAGGCTTATGTATGTCATATTTTGGTTTTATTTCTCTTTTTATCTTGTGAGTGCCCCACAGCAGTGATAACATCTCCAAAGAATGTACCGTGGGGTCCCTAAACCTGCTTTTCCAGGATATCACTGGGGTTAATTGGTTACCTTCCTCTGGGTACTAATTTTGTCATGTATGAGTTGAGCTACTGGTGGTCAATGGTAATCAAGTAAAATGTTAAAGCCAAAATGGAACTAGAAAGTCATTATTAATCACTTACCAAGAAAAGTATATGCAATAATTTGAACTGAGTAGAGCTGCTGCTTTGCCCCTGTTCCATTTTTCCTTGAACAAAAAGCTCCTGCAGTTTTATGGTCGCAGGATCTAGGAGTGAAAAAATATTTTGAAATGAGTCATAGTGGAGAAACCATCTTCAAGTTCTCCCTCTCCTCCCTCCAAGGAGGTGTTTTCAGCAGAGGTGTGTCAGGAAGTCTCATTTCTGGGTGCTGATAGTCTCCTGATGGATTAACTGGGATAGGAATGCAAATGTGTTCAAGATCATGCTTTATAAAACCCATGATAATCAAAATACTCTTAATGAAAACACCCCAGAATCATAGAGTTTAACTGTGTTTTTCTCATTTTCCATGACCTTTTCTTCCACCTTGCAAGTAAACACTTTCTTGACTGGAAAGGCAGGGAGGTAGCATGTGTGTTCTAATTTAATAAAGCCTACTTAGACCAGTATTAAAAAGGTGCACTCTCTGAGATGGCTCTCTCTGAGATGGCACTCTCTGAGATGGCACTCTCTGAGATGGCTCTCTCTGAGATGGCACTCTCTGAGATGGTTCCCTTCTTAAGAGAAGATTACAATATCCCAATTCATGAAACTTACACTTGGCCACTTGACTTCTTTAGCAAATAAATTTGAACAAATTAGGAATGTGTATATAAGCTCCAGTATATTGATATTTTTAAATATCTCTTCTTTCTCCACAGGAACATTATCTTCCCATATTGCAGCTGCTCTATAACCAGGGCACAGTATGTGGATAACATGTAGCAAAGCCATGGCCAACACACAAAGGATATGTGTCACAAGTTGAAAATAAGCTTTGCTGCTCTCATCATTAACACTTAAGTTTTATTGGTTATTGCACATAGCAGTCTTAGTTGACTCATACAAAATCAAATGCTTTCCAACTTGTAAACACATAATTGTGACATATAAGGATTTCCCTTGCTCCGAGTCCTTACCAACATTTTGGGGTTTTGATATTTTTTTCCAGTCTCCTGAATTTATGGCAGTAATTCATTGTGTAGACAACTACTACTCTATTAATTTAATCATTTATTTTATGGTAGATTCAATGTTCCTGTTCTAAACCTTTATATACATTATATCATGCAAAGGTAAATATTTGTGTAAGTCTTTTTTTTTTCCATACTGTAACTGTTTTTGAGATTCAACCATACTAACGGGTGTACTAGTGCTTTCTTCATTTTAAAAATATTATATTTTATAGACATTTCACAGTTTACTTACCACTTTTTCTTTGATGGACACCTATGCCATATCCACATTTTAGTTATTAAGATAAATCTGCTGTAAGTACTTTAGTGCAACTTCCGCTGGAAATAATTTTGGGTTCTACTGGGTAAATAATAGAGACTGAAATTGTTGATTCATAGAATAGATTATAATTAGTTTCATAATTATGAAGCCCACCGTTTGCAAAATGTTTAAAATGTCTCTCATTACTAATGAACTGCATGAGAATTTAGGTTTAGCAAAATCCTCACAGACTGGATGATGTCAATTGTCTCATGTTCCGGCTTACTTATTTTTTCTTCTGTCAAATCTAATCTGCTTTGGAAATCATTTGGGGATTTTTTTTTCTTCTATTGTGTTACGCTATTCCAGTGATTCTGTTTGGTTCCTTTTCTTTATATTAATTCATGGCTCCCTGATATCATGTAGTTCTTTCTGCATGTTTCTGAACATTTTGAAAACCAATTTTATGTCTTTGTTTGGTATATCTTGTCTTAATTCTAAATTGTTACTGATGTTTTATGCTTTTCCTTTGGATGGGACAGCACTTCATATTTTTATCTTGTATTCTATTGCTCTACACCATACATTTTCATATTTTATCTTGATACTTTTGGCATCAAGTAAAGCCCTCCTTCAAAGAAGATCCGCCTTACACAAAAACATGGTTCCCTCTCTATATTTTCTGAGCCTGTGTCATGTCTGTGGCATATGCTAATAGCCTTATGAAGTTCCCTGCTTACATGAATATGAATGCCCTTCTACACTTGGTGGAATGGACAACTGGTATAAGATAAAAAATACCATTACATGCTTTGTGGGAGGCACAGAAAGAAAATAATGAGAAAGGGGCAGAAGAAATATTCAAAGATAGAATGGCAGGAAGTCTCTCAGATGTAAGGAAAGACATGTACATGAACAATCAAGGAAACCAAAGAACCCCATCCAGGATAAAATCATGGAAAACCATGCCCAGACACCTTGGGGTCACACAGTCAAATGCCAAGAACAAGGATAGAGTTCTGGAAGCTGCAAGAGTAATACAACATGTTTTGTTCAAGTGAGTCTCAAATAAGATTAAGCAACAATTTCTCAACCAAAACCATGAAGACAAAAATCAGAAAGGCAAAATGGCAAGTTGAGATGAAATATTTAAAGTGTTGACAGAAAATGATTCGCTTCTAAGAATATTATATCTGGTGAGAAAGACTTTCAAAAATGAGGGGAGTATTAATATGGCATCCCCATATTAAAACAGACAAAAAATCTTGAAGGAGTCTGTCACCACTTGTGCTGCCCTACAAACAATGTTAAGCAAGTTCTTCAGACAGAAATGAAAGGACACTCAACAGTGGGTTGAATTACCTAAAAATTTAAGATCACTGATAATGGTAACTTTTTTTGTAATTATAAAAGCCAGTAATAACGTATTGGGTTTTTGGTATGTAACTCCATATTTTACAAGTTTTAAAATTCAAGTGCATAGAAGTTTGGAATATACAGTGCATGAAGATGTAATATGTAACAATTAAAACAAAGAGAGGGGTGACAGAAGGGAATAGGAATAGTTCACATGTATATGGGCTATAGTTAACCCTATAATAATAATAATAATAATAATAATAATAATATTGGTTTATCAATTGTAACAAAGGTACCACACTAATGTAAAATATTAATGATAAGGAAAACTGTATGTGTGTGTGTGTAGGGGGGGTTATGTGGGAATTCTGTTTGTTCTGCATGATTTTTTTGTAAACCATAATAGCTATAATTAAAAATAAAATTGCTGCCTAGGACAAAGAAAAACACTATATATAAATAAAAGGGTCAAATAAAGAAAAAGACAGCAATTAAATATATATAAACAATTATATATATATATATATATATACAGCCAAGCTACAAAATATATGACGCAAATATTGACAAATTTGAAGGGAGAAATAGTTATACATTACTAATAGGAGAATTCAACACACTACATTCAATAATGGATCAACCATCTCGACAGAAGATCAATAAGGAAATAAAGAAATAGAAAAGGTTAAAGATAATGAAAACAAGGGGGATATACAGAAATTCTCTGCTTATGCAAGACTTTTTTGGTAAACCAACTCCTCCAATAATAATATGAATATAATGAAAACAACTACTAAAATCACAGTGAAATTTGCTTCATGAGAAAAATTAATTTTAGAAAAATTGTCTCCTACACTTGAGCTTGAGAACCTCCCAAAACTTAAAGGTCTGTCTGAGAGGAGTGGTGATATTAATAAATATGGTTTATTTTAGAATTGCAAATCATTCTGTGAACAAATGTTTTCCAGATGAACACTACTTGATCATAAATTCTAATAAAATAAAAATTTATTCCAAATTGGAACTCTTCTATAAGAAGTTTTCACTTGTTGGTTTTTGGTTTAGAATATTATTATTCTCATAGAAGAATATAAAAATCATCTGAAAGTTCTAAACAAATATTTCTTACCTTTCTAACCATATGTCTGTGTAACACAATCATCTTCAGACATTTCAACCAAAACAATTTATTGCAAAAAATGAATGGAGAAGCAGATATGATAATTTAGCTATTTCCCAGAAAGCCAGAAATATATTCAATTTCAAAAGGAAAAAAAACTTTTCTCTTTCCTCAAAATGTATTTTGGTTTTGGAAAATAAAATTGTTTGAAATATATTTTTGCATTAAAATAAAATTATTATTTCTAATAATTTAAATGTTATCCATATATCAGTTTTAATTTCTAATATAGTAATTTCCCTAGATATTAGCAACAGAAATACAAGTTATTTAGGAATTTCAATCATTTCTAGAGTGCAAAGAGTCCCTGAAAGAAAAAAACATGAGAACCAATGATTTATGTAAATTATATTAAACCATGTTCTGCCATATTTCCAGGAACCTCAGATAATATATTTTTTGCATATATTTTTCCTACCATTGCCCTCATGCAAGTGCTAAATTTCATGAAAATATTAGTATGGCTTTATTAGATTCCTGGTCACCATTTTCACTCATAGTCATCTTCAGATACCAAACTTGTCCATTTCTTCAATGTATTTTGCTTCTCTCTGAATATCCTTGCCATAACAGGGAATATTTTTGCCTCTAAGAAGTTGAGAATCCTTCATATATCTGCTTATTTTTGCCCTGAATACAAATATAAAAACCAAAAAGATGGAGTGATTATGAAAATTTGCAAAGATTTTCTTGGGCTTTGTGAGGTTACCTGTCTCTGGTTAAGCCAAAAATGTCTGATAATATGTCAATGAAGATTTCTGTTTTCATAGATTTGACTTTTATCTCTACTCACCACACACTATCTGCCAACTTTCATAACTGTGTTGGGAACATGTAAGGGTATTTGGAGACTTTTATTTTTGAGCCTTCATTCCCAAGACTTTCCTTAGAGCTTCTATCTCTTCTCATATTCTGATACTCTCCTGATTGACAGTGATTAATAAGCATTTCTTAGAATGATAAGTGGGCTACTTTCCTATAACCTGCTTATGTTAGCAGTAACTCATGAATAATGCTTTTCCTAACATTATTGTCATTGACCATATTCCTTGCACTCTTCCAATTGCAAGGAAGCACTTTTGGTAAGATTCTTACTTTATGTTACAAATTCTTTTACTTGATTTTTTTTATAATGCATTCTAAAATGAATGCCAGTTTTCTTTAATTTAGTAGCTACAGGTCAATATTTGTTTTTATTGTTGATAATTTTTTTAAAATTTTATTGAAGTATATCATTCATACATGAACATACATGAACAATTGGTGTATAGTAAAAGTTGTGAACTTACAAAACAGACATGCATAATGGTAAACAACTTTACTTCATGCAATAAGATTTTTCTAAACCCTTAATGTATAATTTTATTTTGGTTGTTTGATTTTATGGATATATTGTTATGTTAACAAATTACATTTATCATCTTATATAAAAATGAAAGTATACTGAATCACAAGTGACTATGAAACATTTTGGAATACTTCGTGTTTGTTAAGTTTAACAACAATGAAAAGCTTTGCTAGTTTTATTGCTAATAAGTGCTATTATAAATTAATCACAAGAGTATAGCAAAAAAATTGCTCATCAATAAGGAGTTGAAAGAAAATTGGCTCCTCTAGATGGAGGAAATCACCAGTTCCCTGGGTCTCCTGAGAGATATGACCCATATGTGTTCATCCTAAATAATAGCCACATTTATAAAGAATCTAGAAGCACAATTGTTCCTATGATTATGGGTAATTGTGAATTTCTTGGAGAAGCGACTTGCTGAATTTTAATAAAGGAAGAATGAAGCAAGATAACAGATTTTGTTAAATCTCCACTATTGTGAAAAAGAAATATTCATATTTTAGAAGATAAAAATGTTTCTTCATTACTCAGGTATATTTGTATGCTTTAATTCATATTTTTAAAAAAATAGCTAATAAAAAATGCACTGAGATAGCTGTGATATGTTTCAAGATCATTACCATAATTATTTCTTACTCATAAACTGATACTCAGAAAATCCAAAAGTTTCTGATTCTCATTTTATTATTGTTGTTTAGCTTTACAAATGATACTTGATGATATGTATATGATTCATAGGCTGTATTCCAATACTGAAATATAATGATTCTAATTACCAAGAAATTGAACTAGTGAAACCACCATAAATTAAATGCTACTTGAACTAGATTATAAAGGATAGCTAACAAATTCAGAGCCAACAATGACTTACCAAAACATTTCATATAAATCAACCTTCATAAACAAAATAGTCCTTCATATATGAATGGATTTGTAGAGATATAAAGTGAAGTTTAACTATGACAATTGTTCAGTTTATTTTTAGGCTATTAAGAAATAAAATTTTTATTATGCTCTTGTATTTCATGTGTTTAACAATTGAGGAGGAATAAGTATCTCACACATTTTTTTCCACATTAAAAAATTGTGAAGTAAATATTTTCTACATAGCCTTGAGGTAATAAGGAGCAGGGAAAAACCAGAAATCTCTCTCACCCTGAGGCCTAACACTGTCACTATGCACTCCAAAATAGAAAATATATGGTAAATTTAGCCTAGGGAAATTTTAGAAATTTACAGACCAATTTGAAAGATGAAATATGAAGAGAAAGAGGGCAGGAATGAAACTTCTAATGGTGAATATGCATGTGTGGTTTGATAAAGTAAGTTAAAAAATCATCTGGAATTTTTGTTATGTCCAATAACCAATTCATATGTAAATAGCATCAAATTACTGAGAATTGCTTTTGATATCTAATGAAATTTCTGCAAAAAAGGACTTTCTCTTACTTATAAAATTGAAGATATTAGAAATGTGCATAATGTAAAAGATAATTATAGTAAGATATTTTACATAAATGTTTTGCAAAAATCCTATCAATTATTATGAAAATACTCAGTGAGAGTAAACCAACACCATTTATATTACCCACATAAAATGCTAGTCAAATCATATGCTACCTTGAAATTACAAATGGATGGTAGATAAAAAATAATTACTAAAAATTATATTTCTAAAATGTTATACTTATTATGCCTCCATTTATTTATTCCAACTATAAAATTAAATAGTTCTCAAATGAGATCCTCAAGATTATTAGTTTTATAATTGAAAATATAATTAAGATTGAAAGAAGATTTCTTATGGTTTGGTATGCTTCAGGTCAAGCAAAAATAAAATAGCTGTGGTTTCAATAGTTATTTTGAATAAGAAGATTTCTGTAAAATCAAGAAGAGTAAATAGGCAATACATGTGGACAGAAAATTAGCCCTTATTCAAATATTGTAAGTCATGCCTGATGAAAGGAAAGATGCTTTGAGGAAGAATATTATTAGATGGGATGCATTTCTTAGACATTGTGTCAGTTGAGAAGATAAACTGGAGAGACAGGAAGGAAACTTTGGGAAACAGTGAAGTGGGGAATAGGATACAATTAGAATCCCAAGAGAATTTATTTTTTTGACATTGCTGCAAAAGATGACAGAAAGAAATTAAAGGAGGAAAGAAAGAGTGATGAGGCATAATCCATCTGTTGTCCATTGAGTAAAACCATTCTGAGACATAACTCAGAATGATTCCTTAACTGTGTTACCGAAAGCAATTGTTATTCAGCTGGCCAAACCTGGGCAATATTAGCAATCATCCTAGTCACCTGGAATGTGAGAATAGTTGTTCAGTGTTCAAACAAAAGGGCTAATGCACAGGCTTTCTTACTATGAGTAACTGGAATTCAAATTTGCTAATACATAAAATAGGAACATAATTACTGTATGTCACCTGGCAGAATTTGAAAAGATAGTTTACTAAAATACTATAAATAGGAATCATAACTTAAAGCTTTATGTGCCTTGATTCCATTTTAAATAATTTGATATATTTAGATTGACTGATCATACAAATGTTGAAACCAGCATATTAGAGAAGAGTTGGGAAAGAAAGTATAAGGGGAAACATGTGAATTAATTTATATCAAAACACTGTCTTAGGTCCGTTTTCTCTAAGCTGAATTGCTCAAGAGATACAAAAGCTCATTGATAAACATGCTGTTGGCATTTTCTTTGTGAGCAATGTTGATTATTCCCATTTTATTTTAATATATTCTAATCATTTTAATATTTTGACCATAGGGAAATGGCAGCATATTAGGAGAAATGGACAATCTAACCATCTTCACTGAATTCCACCTTATGGATCTCTCAACTTCCCGAGAGCTCCAGATCCTGCAAGGTCTGCTCTTCTTAGTGATTTATCTGGGAGCCCTGACTGGGAATCTTATAACTGTTACTGTCATTGTAATTGATACTCATCTGCACTCTCCAATGTACTTCTTTCTAGGCCTCATAGACCTTTGCTGCATTTCAGTTACAGTGCCCAAAATAGTTGTGAATTCTCTGTCAGACTGTAAACTGATTTCTCTCCAAGCATGTGCTGCTCAAATTTTCATGTCTCTCTTGCTTATAGTGACAAGAGTTTTCTGTCCTTGTGGTGATGTCCTATGATCGCTATGTTGCCATTTGCCAACCTCTGCACTATGGGCTCATCATCACCCCATGTCTGTGCACACAGGCAGCTGTTGGCTCCTGGGCAAGTGGGTTGGTCTATTCTGCTGTCCACACAGGCACCATGTTCAGGCTTCCGTTCACAAAATCCAATGTGATTCATCAATAATTCTGTGATGTACCTCAAATTTTGAGGATCTCATCTTCAGATGTTCAGTTTTCTGAGTTTATTGCCATAGTTCTTAGTTCTTGTATTCCATTAGTATATTCTGCTTTTGTGCTGAAGTCCTATTTTGATATATTTTCAATGGTGCTTATGATGCATTCTGTGGAAGCCCGTAACAAAGCCCTATCCACCTGTACCCCACAGTTGGCTATTCTAATTTTCTTTTTAATTTCTGGGTTGATTGCTGCCCTTAGCCCTGTTGAAAATAAAGCATCTCTCAGTAATTTTCTCATAGCTATCTTCTATTCCATGGTGCCCTCATACATAAATCCCATTATCTATAGCCTGCGGAACAGAGAGATTAAAACTGCTCTGTGCAGAATGTTCAACAGATATTTCATACATTGAAACAGGTTTTTCTGGGTTAAAAAATTCTGAAAAATAATGGAATGAAGTTAATTTATATTTGATATAAGTCCTTAGATTTGAATCGATCCCTACCGAGTATCCAAAATTTTGTTTTCTGTATAATATTTTGTTGCTTACATAAATGACAGTGAGCAATGCAACTGTGTTTTAACTTTTAAAATCCATTCATTTGTGTAATACACACATTTTTCAGGAAAAGTTTCCCTATAATTTGATTATTTTGGATGTTGTTTGGATGATTGTTTGGTAAAAACAAAGAATTATATCATAAGGAACAGACCATGGATAAGTATCTTTACAGGTGCATATACATTTCTGAGAACTTCAAGGTACAGTATCCTACCACCCTGAAAGAATATTGATTACTTTAATTAAAAAATTTAATTCAGGTTGCTCTTTTTGCATTCATCTTCCTACAAATTGCTGCACCAATAATAAAGTGATTTTAATTGAGACTCAACTGCAGAATTAAGGACACAATAGATCTGTAACCGTTGGGGAATTTGATGTAATTATGAATTCCAAAAATATAATTGGATCATGCCTGTAATCTGATCTGTTAATCTGGGCATGATTGAATTATGATTAGGGCGTTGACTGGGCCATGTCAGTCAGTAGGGCGTTGAGCCCCATCCCCTGGTGGGTGGAGAATTGAATATAAAAGGCAAGACAAAGAACAGAGGAGAAGCAGTCTTTTGAGAAGCAGTTTTGATGTTGGAAAGAAGGCCCCAGGGGAAGAGAAGCAAGCCATTCGCCTGATCGTCTACAGCTGACTTTGTGGAGGAAACAGGAGCTAAGCCTGGAGAGAAACGCAGCCCCAGGAAGAGAGGAAGCCCAGAAGCCTGAACTCCTGGGCAAACGCCGGCAGCTGTCTTGCTCTAACACGTAATAATGGACTGTGGTGAGAGAAGAAACTTAACGCTTTATAGCCTGGTAACTGTGGACTTCTACCCCAAATAAATACCCTTTATAAA
>JAQZBX010055893.1:0-12898 GCA_029593785.1 Cabassous unicinctus | reverse complement strand
GGAGAGACAATAAGAGACGCAGCAGACCAGGGAGCTGAGGTGGCGCCTCTCTCCCACTCTGGAAGGTCCCAGGATCAGTTCCTGGTGCTGCCTAAAGAGAAGACAAACAGACACAGAAGAACACACAGCGAGTGGACACAGCGAATGTCTACCAAGCACAAAAACAACCGGGGGTAGGGGTGGAGGAATAAATAAGTAAATAAATCTTAAAAAAAAAAAAAAATGAAGAGATGCTGCGGGATTTTTGAACTTGCTTTGCAGTTTCTGCCTTGTTCTTGGAGCACTGAACAGCTCTGTACCTGACTACCTAGAGGCTACCATATTGTGAGGAAGCCAAGTCACATGGAGAGGCCAACAGGTAGGTATTCTGACCATCAGCCCTGGTCTTCAGATGCTCTCAGCCCAGATGCTGGATATGTAAGTAAAATAATCTTCTGATGATTCAAGCACCCAGATGGGAGCTGGTCCCATCCTTTGAGTCTTCCTAGCTAAGATTCAGAAATTATAGAGCAGAGACAAGCCATCTCTGCTGTGGCTTCTCTGAATTCCTAGCCCATGTAATTCATGAGCATAATAAAATGGTTGTTGCTTCAGGCCACTAATTTTAAGGTATTTTGTTTCACAGTAATAATAACCAAAACAACCTTCTCTCTTCTGTGTTTCTATCCATATTCCTTGGCCCCAGAGTTTTTCTATGATATATATTATGGTCTGAAACTATAGATGAAAATATATAGAATTTTGACTCTGAATAGAACCTAAATTGTATTGAATCTAGAATTCCCCAAAATTGCTGTCTCAACACTATTATTTAGCCTTATCTTAAGTGATAGTAGCCATGATACCATGAGTTTGATGCCAAGTTCTATTTTTCTAAAATCATGAATATTCATAAACATAAAAATAAAACCATCTTATCCATATAACACCAAAGAGCATATTGCAGACTAACATATACGTGTACCCCAGTTTGGAAAATTATTATCTAATACAAATATTTTATAGGACAGTTAATTCTCTCTGTTCATAGAGTAATTAAGTTCTTGACTCTTCTCATTTGTTGGATAGAGGGATGAAAACCATTCCAGTGCTCTGCCACTTCTACTTGTTTTGGCTGTCTCTCCAAAAGAGCTTGTTGACTTTAAACTTAGCCCAAATTTATGTATTTTACTCATTTTATTTCTACTAACTAAATTTTATATCTTTATATCTATATCTTATCAATATAGGTACAACTGTTTCAACTCTGACAATAATTGCTTTGCTCTGTCAACTGTTAATGCTAATATTTACAAAATTTGTCCCTTCCTAAACCCACTAAAAGGGAAATAAGGCAGAAGGAATGAGTGGAACAAATTTCTGTGTACATGTCCAATGGAATAGGACATAAAATGTGAAAAATGATGCAGTAGCACAGGACTTTTCAAAGTGTGATCTTGGGGACAGGTGTCAGTCAACAAACTGTTTATTACTTACATGAGATAAGTACAAAAATCAAGAATCAGCGTCAAAAAATTCTGTAGTAATTTGACAAAGTAATTTAAGGTCAATTGAATCAAATGACAATTAAAAACTTAGGCATGCATTTTGTATGACATGTTATCTCATTTTTTCTATTAATAAATTTCTGTTGTGACTTACAAAAGTATTGGTTTGCAACAGACTGGAAAGGAAAGAAAAACTAGTTCTTTATCACAAATAGTTTGAAAAGCATTCATATAAAAAACCAAATAGGGGGAGTGGATGTGGCTCAAGCAATTGAGCGCCCACCTCCCACATGGGAGGTCCCAGGTTTGGTTCCCAGTGCCTACTTAAAAAGACAAACAAACAACAAGCAGACATCAAGCAAAAACAATGAGCAATAATAATAATAATAATAATAATAATAATGAGCAGACAATGAGCAGAATCAAAACAAGCAGGAAGCAGATGTGATTCAAGGAGTTGAGCGCCTGCCTCCCACATGGGAGGCCCTGGGTTTGGCTCTCAGTGCCTCCTAAAGAAAAAAAGCAAACAAACAGAGAACTAGCAGACAATGAGCAAAAAAATAAAAACAAAAAACCCAACAAGCAGACAACAAGCAAAAACAATGAGTAAACAGATGAGGGAGCCATCTTAGGGGGTGGGGCATCAGGGGGGACAGGAAAGGAAGGCCAAGATGGCAGCAGAATAAGGAGCTCCAAGAGTTAGCTTGTGCTACAGGGCAGTTAGTAATCAGCAAGAGCTATCTAAATAATCTGTTTGGGGGACCCAGGAGACGAGAAGAGCATCCTGCAACATCTTTGGAAGAACGGAAGGAGTAGACTGCCCATCTACAGTGAAGATTCATGTGTAGAGCACTCCATACTGCAGAGGCTGGTGCCCATCCTCCACTGGTAGTGCAAGCCATCTCAGGAGCTATTCTATGGGCAGAACTGGAAGCTCCAGTTCCCAAAAACAGGGAGGAAGAGATGGTCGGGCACCGATTTCAGCTACAGATTAGTAAATTAGACTGGCTAAAGTCCAGTCCTAAGAACAGCTAAGATTTGAACCTGTCCAAGTTGGAAAGAGGCCAGGAGCCTCCATTTTGACTCTGCCCCTGGCTTGAGGGAAAGCAGAGCTGACTGAAAATCACAGTGATAGTAGGGACTGGCTTCTCTCCACCCGGGTCAGATTGCAGCCCTAGCCTAGGTTCCAGCCCCATCTCCAGCAAGGAGGAAGCTGGGAGGACCTGCACCAGACAATCTGGGCAACTGCAGGAGCTTTCAGCCTGCGTGGAGTAGAGTGTTAGGCACTCCAGTGGTTCCCTCCCCGTCCCTGACAGGGCAGAAGGGACATTGCTCCCTCAGCCTCTCCAGCCAACTGCAGCCTCTCTCAGCTTGCATGGACTAGACTGTTGGAAACATCTCTGACTCTATCCCTGTCCCTGACAGGCCAAGAGGAGAGATAATGCACTCTAATCCTCTCCAGGCAACTGCAGTCACTTTCAGCCTACACAAACTAGATTATTGGACATGTGCGTTGCTCCATCCCCGCCCCGGACATAAGTAAGAGGAGGGACAGTGCTCCTTCACCCTCTCAGAGCAACTGCAGTTGCTTTAGGCCTGCACAGACTAGATTGCTGAGCATACTGGAGGCCTCATTCCCACCCCTGGCAGGGGAGGAAGGGGGCTGGTACTTCATCAGTCTACCTGGGCAACTGCAGTCAGTTTTGACTTGCATGGCTTAGTTTGCTGCCCATGCCTGTGGCTCCATCCCCACCTGGGGTAAGAGAGGAAGGGGCATGGAGCTTCATCCGTCTCTCTGGGCAACCACAGACACAGTCTTTTCCTGCACAACTTGGATTACTGCACATGGCTGCAGCTCCATCCCTATGCCTGGCATGGATGAAAGGTAGGAGAAGCTTCATCAGTTTCTGGGGCAATGCAGGCAGCTTCAGCCTCCACAGCTTACAGTATCAACTGCATCCTTGGTGCCTATTCTGCAAACAGCAAAGGAGAAAGGGAAAGAAACAGATGAAAAGAACTGAAAAACTCAGATTGGCTAAACACGATTCCCCATAAAGTTCCAAATTAAGTTGAAACAAGTATCAAAGAGCGGCTATAGCACCAATCAAATAGAAAGCCCTAGACTAAAGAGAGAACTTGCTCCCAGAATAAATACATCTAGTAAATCAGATGCTGAGACACCAACAACAGATTACAATACTTACCAAGAAACGGGAAGATATGGCCCAGTCAAAGGAACAAGCTAAGCCTCCAGATGACATAAAGAATTTGGGACAACTAATCATAGATGTTCAAACTAATCTCCTTAATAAATTCAATGGATGGATAAAGAGATTAAGGACATCATGAAGACTCTGGGTGAACACAAAGAATTTGAAGGCATACATAGAAAAATAACAGATCTAATGGGAGTGAAAGATGAATAAATGAAATTAAAAATACACTAGAGGCATATGATAACAGATTTGAAGAGGCAGAAGAAAGGATCAGTAAGCTTGAAGACAGGGCCTCTGAAAGAGAACATACAAAGAACAGATAAAGAAAAGAATGCAAATAATTGATTAGGGTATCAGGGAACTAAATGACAGCAAGAGATGTGAAAACATATGTATCATGGGTGCCCCAGAAGGAGAAGAGAAGGGAAAAGACACTGAAGGAATACTTGAGGAAATAATGGTGGAAAATTTCCCAACTCAATTGAAAGATGTAGATATCCATGCCCAAGAAGCTTAATGTTCTCCCATCCAAATAAATCTGAACAGACCTACTCTGAGACACATGCTAGTCAGAATGTCAAATGACAAAGATAAAGAGAGAATTCTGAGAGCAGCAAGAGAAAAGCAATGCATAATATATAAGGGATGCTCAGTAATATTTAGTGCTGATTTCTCATCAGAAACCATGGAAGCAAGAAGGCAATGGAATGATATATTTAAGATACTGCAAGAGAAAAACTACCAGCCAAGAATCTTACATCCTGCAAAATTGTCTTTCAAAACTGAGGGTGAGTTTAGAATATTTACGGATAAAGAGAAACTGAGACATTTGTAATGAAGAGAGAGGCTTTGCAGGAAGTAGTAAAGGGAGTGCTACAGCCTGAAAAGACAAGACAGGAGAGAGAGACTTGGAAGAGAGTATAGAAATAAAGATTATATCACTAAAAGTAACTAAAAGTATAAAAAGACTGGCAAAAACAAGATATGAAAGATAAAATCCAACGATCAAAATGGGTAAAGTAAAAACTGCCTGTAAAGTAATAACACTGATTGTTAATGGATTAAACTCCCCAAACAAAAGATACAGACTGGCAGAATGGATAAGAAATATAAGCCATCTATATGTTCTCTACAAAAGACTCAACTTAGCTCCAAGGATACAAACAGATTGAAAGGAAAGGCTGGAAAAAGATTCCATGCATGCAGTAAGAAAAAATAAAAAAGCTGGAGTAGCTATACTTGTATCAGATGAGATAGACTTTAAAAGCAAAGTTGTTTTTAAAGACACATTATATACTAATAAAAGGGACAATTCACAAGGTGGAAATAACAATCATAATTGTATATGCACCTAACCAGGATGCCCCAAATTACATGAGGCAAACACTGGCAAAACTGAAGGGAGAAATAGATGTCTCTACAATAGTAGTTGGAGACTTCAATACACCACTGACATCATTGGATAGATCAGAGAAACAGAGATCTTGACTAATATGATAAATGGACTAAACCTAATAGACATATACAGAACATTGCACCCCCAAACAGCAGGATATACATGAATTTTTCTCCAGGATCGACCATATGTTGGGTCATAAGGCAGATCTCAATAAATTTTAGAAGAGTGAAATTATACAGAGAACATTCTCTGATCATAATGGAATAAAGCTGGAAATTCACATTAGGCAGAAAAATGGAGAATTCACAAATACATGGACATTAAACAACACACTATTAAATAATCAAAATGGGTCAAAGAAGAAATTGCAAGAGAAATCAATAAATATCTGGAGATGAATGAAAAGGAGAACACAACATATCAGAACCTATGGGATGCAGTGAAAACAGTGCTGAGAGGGAAATTTATAGCTCTCAATGTTTACATTAAAAAAAGAAGAAAGAGCTAAAATCAACAACCTATCTACACAGCTGGAGGAACTATAAAAAGAACAGGAAATTATGCTCAAAGCAAGCAGAAGGAATGAAATAACAAAGATCAGAGCAGAGAAAAATGAAATTGAGAATGAAAACAGAAAAGAAAAAAAAAAAAAAAGAATTAACAAAACCAAAAGTAGTTTCTTTAAGAAGAACCAGTTATAAAAGCAGCATGGTACTGGCATAAAGTTAAACATGTAAACCAATGTAACCGAATTAAGGTTTAGAAACAGACCCTCATACCTATGGTCAAATGATTTTTGACAAGCATGTCAAACCCACCCAGCTTGGGCTGAACAGTCTACTCAACTATTGCTGCTGGAAGAATAGGATTTCCACATCCAAAAGAAAGAAAGAGGGCCCCTACCTCAAATCTTATACAAAAATTAACTTGAACTAGATCAAAGACCTAAATATAAAATCAAGAACCTTAAAACTCCTAGAAGAAAATATAGGGAAATATCCTCATGACATGGTGGAATGTGGTGGTTTCTTAAACCTTACACGGAAGCATGAGCAATGAAATTTTAAAAAAGGATAAATTGGACCTCCTCAAACTTAAATACTTTTGTGCTTCAAAGGACTTCGTCAAGAAGATGAAAAGGCAACCCACTCAATGGGAGAAAATATTTGGAAACCACATATCCAATAAGAGTTTGATTTCCATGCTATATAAAGGGGTCACACAACTCAACAATAAAAGAGCAAGCAATCCAATTTAAAAATGGGCAAAAGACTTAAACAGACATTTCTCCCAAGAGGAGATATAAATGACAAAAAAAAGCACATGAAAAAATGCTCAATATCACTAGCTATTAGGGAAATGAAATTCAAAACTACAATGAAATATCAGCTCATACCTCATAGAGTGGCCATTATTTAAAAAAAAAAAGCAGAACTAATATGAACTGAATAAGAAAAATAAACACATGGAGTTAAAACCTAGACTACAGGTTACGAAGAGTTAGTATGAGGACTGAGAAGGTGTACTGATGCTTAATGTATGTAGAATTTTCAATTAGCTTGACTGTTAAAATGTGGAAGTGAATAGAATTGATAGTAACATATTTTAGTGAATGTGAACAATCATGGCTGCTTTATAAATGGGATTGTGGCTGAAAGGGGTAGTCTAGGGATGTGAATATCAATTGAAAGAAAGCTAGGGAATAATCTAGGGACAGAATAACATAGTGAACCTGGAGGTGGATGAGGATAGTGGTTAATAATAAAAATACAAGAATGTTCTCCTATGAACAAGAACAAATGTGCGTCACTATTACAAGGTGGTAAGAATATAGTGATGCGTGGGAAAAATACAATTAATATAACTTATGGACTATAGTTAACAGCAATATTGTCAAAGAAGATACTATATCAATGCTAAGGGTCAATAATTGGGGGTTTGGGGATTTTTTCTTTTGGACTAAGGAAAACTTTGAAAGGTTTACTGGGGCAATAACTGCAAACTCTGTGAAGAAAGTGAGAGCCACTGAGTACCCTTTGGATAGAAGGTACAAGGCATGGGACTGTGTAACACAGTGAACCACATTGTGAAAGATGGACTGTGGTTAACAGTACAAATATGAGAGTGTTCTCTCAAGAACTATAACAAATGTACAATACTCATACACAGTGTTAGTAATAGGGGGTGTATGGAAAAAATATACCAAGTGTACGCTATGGACCATAGTTAGTGGTAATAGCCTGATCATGTTCTTTCACAATCTGTAACAAGCATTCCACAACAATGTAAGGTGTTGGTGGAGGGCTGATGTATGGGAATCCTGCACATTATGCATGATTGTTTTGTAAGCTCACAACTTCTCTAATAAAAAATAAATAAATAGGATAGAAAATGTCCTTTTATTTAAAAAAAAAAAAAAGCTCAGAAAATTGCAATAGAATATTACCTCCTTTCTAAAAATCAGATGAGTTATGGATATTTAAAAAAAAGAATGGAAGGAACGGAATAGACCAACATACACCAGTGTTGTAGCATTGGTTGTTACTGAGTGGTAGGTCATGGATAGTTTTTATTTTCTCCTTTAACTTACTGTAGCTTTTGACCAAAAAGTGCATTTCATATCTAGAAAGTTATTTTTAAAAAGGGAAACTATTTCTTTTCCAACTCTTGGTTCTCCCACTCTTTGCTCCCTATCCCAAACTCTCTGTTAGAATTTCAACATTTGTAAATATGAATGCCACCATCTTCAACAACTTTTACAAATTACTTCCGACTGAATTCATTTTATAAGAGAACTTTCAATTAAATCCAAATTTCTGGAACATAATACTTTAAACATTTAGGTAAAGCACAATATGGCTTTAAAACAGAGCTGGAGACACGTTTTGCCATGCCTGAATCCTAAATTACCTAAATTTCTGTCTAACAGACACAATAAAACATAGTTACTGCCAAGATGTTCTCGTCTACTTTCAGTAATAGCCAAAGTGATTCTTCTAGATCAGATGGGCTCATTTGATACTGAGACATAGAAACACACTTACACATAATTGATATTCCACTTTCTGGCCATTATCAATATGATATAATGTAGCTAAAGGAATGATGCGATTTGAAGCCAAAAACATCTGAGTTTGAATGCCAAGTCATCTGCTGCTTGTAGCTTATGTGGTTGATTTTAAGAATCAGAAACTAGTTATGCAAGTGTCTGAAATCAGAATTTATGTCTGTATAATTCACATAGAGCTATATCCACACGCCAGCTATATTACTATTAATTAATAATTTTCAACTCTCTTTACTACTTAGCCTTATCTTAAGTGATACTAGCCATATCATGAATTTGGTGCTGTTAATATGTATAATTACGCGCGCGCACACACACACACACACACACACACATATAGCTTTAAAGTAATCCACAAGATTTTATTTTCAAAAATTATACAATTATAAATGGATTTTAATAGAGGAAACAAATCCCCTGAATATACCACTCCGTTGTATAAAGACCTGCTTATGGTTGAGACACACAGATTTCGCTACTAGTTCAGGGATAGATTCTGACTAAAGCAGGCTTTTCCTCTATAAGTCACTGCCTAGTCCACTTGCAATCTGGCTTCTACACCAGTCCCCCAAGGCAGTGTTTGACAGTATTGTTCTTGATATTCACTTTCATTTTCTGTAATACTGTGTTTCTTCATTTAGCTACAAACTATTTCTTTTCAACCTCTCTGTTGTCTTCTTTTACTTTTACCCAGACTAACTGTTCTTACATTGGTCTATTTTTGTGTTCACACCTCAATTTCTCAACTTGTCTTCCACTGACCTCATTAACTTTTGCCACAATTCTGGTCTCAGTTTTTGGAACTTTTAAACCTCCCATTTACCCTAAGCAGAACTTGGGGGATTTTGCCCAATTTTTCCCTATTTCCTGGACTCTATATTCAATTGTTGACTGAATCCTTCTCACTTTGTGTCTCCCTTCTTCACCTGGTGTTGCATAACAAACAACCTCACCAACTTGCTAGCTTACAACAACGAGCGTTTATTTTCATGCTTGTGGGTCAGCAGATCCACTGTGGTTCCGCCAATCTAAACTGGGCTTGGCTTGGAGCCTTATCCAAGACTGCAAGACACCTGGACTTGATTCCAGAGTGAGAGTGAGATGCAGGGATGGTCCACAAGTTGCTCACTCTCCTGGAATCAGCAGCTACCTGGAGTATGCTTCAAAGTGATGGAAGAAACTCAAGAGTGTGGAGTACACAATGATACTTCCAACTTCTCTTCATAACAAGTCCACTAATATCCCCAAAGAAAATCACACGGCCAAGCCCAAAGTTCAGAGGTGTTCCGCCTCTAGCTATGTCAAAGCACAATGCCACATTGCAAAGAGTTTGGCTGCGTAATTCCAAAACAGGGAGAGCACAAAAAAATTATGGGATGATGATCCAATCTATCACAATATTTTTTACCTTCATCCTCTGCCCCCATTCCTAAGGGAAATGTCCTTATTTCATCCCCAAATCAATTCTGCTCAGATTTTGAAGTATCCTTTTCTCTGGTCTCCCACCAACCAACTCAAAACCACCTCCACAATGCAACAGAGTGCTCAATAGAAAACACCAATCAGATCATGACACTCTTCATCACAGTTCTTCAATGGTTTCCCATTGCTTCCCAGCAAGACAAGCAAAGTTATCCAATGCACAACCCGCCCTTCTTCTCCAACTTCATCTCCCCACCACCCCAGGCAATCCTTCTTTTTTTCTCTCACTTTTTTAAGTTTAAAAATTTCCAAAATTTACAGACACTCCACACCCTCCAGGAAATAACTCCCCCACTCCTTCTTGGCTTTGTACTTCAGGAATATGAAATATGATAGTGCTAAAATGGAACTGTGAGGAAACCATGAGATTTCTCTTTCTTCTGCTATTGCTCACATCATGCTAACCCCTGAGACATTCCTTTTGCTTCCTATTCATCTGGTAAATTCTTGTTTGCCCTTGCAGACCTAGCTAAGACATCACTTCCAGAGCGAGTATTTGGATTCCCTCAGACCAGGTTGGGACTCTCCATAGCCCTTACTGGGTTTTATTCAATGGGTTTATCCAAGTTATTTCTTGTCCCCCAATATGGGTTTCTTAACTTGGGTCAATATACCTCACAAAGAGTCTAAGGATATAATTTAGGGAGTCTCTGAACTTGGATGAAAAAAAAAATCCTTTGTTTTTACTAACATCTAACACAAATTCAACATTTCCTCTAATTAGGAATATAAGCAACAAACCACAGTACTATTAGAAGTGCTTTGTCAACAATAGAAATTATAAATAATTTCATTTCACACTACAATTGTGCAGACAATTCAAAATTCCAGAAGTCTCACATTAGATCTCATTATTTATGACATTAATAAAGAAATGCATACTTGACTATATCAAACAATTAAAATATATTGTTAATTTTTTTTTAGTATAACTTGTTTCTTTTTTCCCCTATGTATCTTATTTTCCTCTAAAAACATTTTCCAAGAAGGCATTACCAAAGGCTAAAGAGGCTTCTTGATACTCAGGAATTAAGAACACTGAATCATCCTTCTCTCTTGGCATTTTGACAATCATTAAAGGAATACTGGAGAGTTCAAAACCTAGATGCATATCTTTATAAATAATATTCATCCCTTTCTTTGTAACATTTTCAGTGGTGTGCTGGAAGCCCATTGCAGCTTGGGGAAGAGAACAAGAAAATGAAAACAAAAGAGCTCTGCCCCTGGGGGAGAGGCAGGATCCCTGGGAGGGCTGGTACTCAGCAGGAGAGCAGGGCAGGAGGCTTCCTGAATGGCACACCCCAGAGGTCCAGGCTGAACCTTCATCAGCCCCTCAGAGAATGCCCCTTGCAGCCTATTTAAAGCACAATGCACATTTTAATAGAAACCCTGCCCGGGGAGTCACCAAAGAAATAGGTTTCATGTTAGAGTCCCAAAGTCTTTGATTCCTGCTTCTAGAACCACAATGAGAATGCTATCTATGGCAATTCTTTCACTCAAAACACTCTATAAACCCCAAAGCACACACCTTCAAAGACTGATCTCTGCTGGCAGGAAGGTCCAGAGGCAGGAAGCAGAAAAGGAGCTGAGAGGAAAATCTCTAACGTAAAAAAGCCCCAAGCAGTTTAAAATTACATGTAGAGGGGAAACGGATGTGACTCAAGCGACTGGGCTCCCATCTACCATATAGGAGGTCCAGGGTTCGATTCCTGGGACCTCCTGGTGAAAGGCAAGCTGGCCCACATGGAGAGCTAGCGCAGCAAGATGACACAACAAAAAGAGACACAGAGGAGAGACAATAAGAGGCGCAGCAGACCAGGAAGCTGAGGTGGTGCAAGAGATTGAGCACCTCTCTCCCACTCCGGAAGGTCCCAGGATCTGTTCCTGGTGCCTCCTAAAGAGAAGACAAGCAGACACAGAAGAACACACAGAGAGCAGACAGCGAGCACAAAACAATGAGGGGTGGGGGAGAAATAATCAATCAATCTTTAAAATTACTTGTAGAAGCCAAAGCAGTTGCTACTTCAGTTGGTGGGCACGGGCGTACCCTACTCCGAGACCTATGCTTATGCCCAGGAAATAGTGCATTGGCAACATCTGAAGTCTGGCATCAGCTGCCCCATGAGTGATGTTGCCATCATCATGGAGCTTTACAAACTAGCTTTTCTTTGGGACTCAGCTATTGTGTTCAGTATGTGGGTACCCCTCTCTTGAGGACATTTAATTTAGGACTTTCATTGTGTGTCTTAGCAGTAAAGTACGTTAAATGCCGAGAGGACTTTGAAGAGAAGTTGTGTGATCACAAATTCATACAAATTTGTATGCTTCAGACCTTTAAAATCAGGAATACTTTAAAAGTATAGCCATACATGTAGTTTTCAGAAGGACCATACATGTTTTGGGGTTTCAAGCACAAAGAAAATATTTGTTCTCTCCATGAATAACAACCAGGCTCTTATAAAAGCCAATTCCAACCTGCATTTATATAAAGTAAAAAATCAGGCAAAACAATTCTAGGTTGTTAGAGTTTAGGATAGAGTTACCTTAGGCTGGAGTGTATGTGTGTGTGCTGGGGGTGGGGTGGGGGGTGCATAGTGATTGGGAAAGAGTATGGGAAGGTGGATATCTCTTTGGGTGCTGATAAAACTTGTTTCTCGTCCTGAGTACTGGTTATACCAGTGCATTCACTTTGTCAAAATCATTGTACAGATCACTTATGATATATGACTGTGATCTTTTATTTTAATCCAAAGTAAAAACCAAAACCAAAAACCAACACAGAATGAGCCAATCATGAAACAAGGTGGGAGGGAAGCATGGAGGCAGGCAAAGAGGCAGACAGCATCTCTTTTACAACCACTATCTCTCGATCATTTGGCTTTTTCAAGTCTTTTAAAGCCCAGAGCTCATTCACGTTTTTCTAACGGCAATCACTAGTCTTGGATAAATGTGTTTTTGATACACCTGGTTACTAGTGTGACCATTTGAGCCGGTCCACTTCTTTGAATACATACCTTATGATTTGAGGTTTGCAGATGATCCTGCACTCGGTTCTTCAATCCTGTATGCAGTTTACATGTATAATAGAGCTAATTACTAAGACCCGCCCCCTCCATCAGTAGCTGCCAATATGACGCCCTGCTGGCGTCCTCAAGACAGAGGACTGGTGATCGGGTGACAGTACAGGGTTAGCGTCTGAAATTGTGGGGCTTTTAGCTCAACTAGAAGCTAAACTTCTGTGTTCCCT